>CAUYON010124592.1:0-15410 GCA_963573935.1 Arctocebus calabarensis
CATCACAGCTCACAGCAACCTCCAATTCCTGGGCTCAAGCGAGTCTCCTGCCTCTGCCTCCCAAGTAGCTGGGACTACAGGCGCCCTCCACAATGCCCGGCCATTTTTTGGTTGCAGCCATCATTGTTGTTTGGCGGGCCCCGAGCTGGATTCGAACCCACCAGCTCGGGTGTACGTGGCTGGTGCCCTAGCCAGTTGAGCCATAGGTGTCGAGCCTAAGAGAGATTAATAAAAACAAATACGATAATTATTTACCCAAGTTTTGGCGACTCAGTGAGTGATGATGACGGTTCTCGTGGTGAAGGGTTAAATCAGAGAATAAATGTTTGTAAAGTGAGAACTGTAAGTGAGGAGAAACTCCTTCCACCATGCATGCAGAAACCCATCCCACGTCTGTCTGGTGCTTTCAAACTACCTCGTCTGGTGGTGTGTGTTTGTATGATTACCATATACTTCATGGGTTCTTATTTTTCCGTAATTTGTCATCATTTATTTCAATTCTCAACCTACTTGTTCTAGTCCAGGGTGGAAGGGGGTCAGAGGCTGTCTCAGAAGCTCAGGGAGTTAGGAGAGAAGTGACATTGCTAGGACCTCACTCCCCAGCTGGATGCACTCACAGCCCTCACCCGGCTCACTCACTCAGACTGGGGCCATTCATCTCATGCACGTGTCTTTAGGGTGTGAAAAGAAACTGGACAAACACCCATTCACACAAGCAGAGAACTTACTAGCCCCACACAAGCACAGATCAGTTTATTTATTTATTTATTATTTGCAGTTTTTGGCTGGGGCCGGGTTTGAACACGCCACCTCCAGCATATGGGGCTGGCGCCCTACTCCTTTGAGCCACAGGCGGCACCCACAGATTGGTTTATTTTTTTGCCATCAACATTCTAACTGATGAATGAAATGATGTCATTTGAAGACCTGCTCTAGTTACGTATTAGATGGATATTCAACAATATAAGCACCTGCATAATTGGCTGCCTTGCTGATGGGAATTTTACGACAGCAACCAAACCAAACCAAACCAACACACAAAAGAACACACTTGCAGTGCCTGGCCCGCCCAGGAGCAATGACTAGGTAGAGATGGTGGACTCACTGAGCTCTCTCACCTCTGTGTGTCTGCACGTGCAACCTCAGGGGATTTCCTCCTTCTGGCCCATTTTCACCTGCCAGACCTCGCCCTCATCCCTCAGCTCTCAGCAAGCTTTGAATATTGAAGAGTGTCCTAAGACGCACCTGGGTTCTTCTCCTCTGATGCTGCCACTGAAATTCCTAGGCTCCTTGTCTATTTCCCTTCTTGGTTTATAGTTTCGTAAGGACTGGATCTAAATTCCTAGCGCCTGGTGGAGTTTCTGGCTCGTAGCAGATGGCACATTAATTTTTGATGCATGGGTGGAGACGCCTGTCCTTCCTCACCCTCCCTGCTCGTTCTCCCTTTGAGCTGAGCGGCTGTTTTTCTCCACTTCCAGTTCTCTCTGCCTGCTCAAACCGACCACCCTTCAGGCGCCAGTTCAAGAGCCACCTGCTCCACAGAGCTTTCCAGATTATGCTGGTATTTCTCTTTCTAATACTGTCACCTTTCCTTCCTGCTCTGTGTAGAGAACTGTTAACATCACACACATGTTGCTGCGGCGGTGTTGTTGCTGAAGACGAATGGGAGAGAGCATAAGGAAGCGCGCATGTGGATTTCTCCCTTACGACCCATCCGTGTATCTTTTTCATTTCATCACAATGAATATGAGCCATGAGCATGCCTAGTGAGGATCCAAACGTGGTCTCAGGGACCCCTCACGCATGCTCATTTGGGCCCTTAGCATTACTGTACCATCATATAACTGTCTTCTATCCTTATATAACCTATTTGTGTATGTAGGCCTGTGTTCCCACAAAGTCTGCAAAAACATAAATAAATCTTAATGCACTTGTAGCCTAGTCAATTCATTACACAGGTCTAGATGGTCAGCAGGAGCTCAAGAAATACATGTTGCAAGAATGAAGGAATGAATGAATGAGATGTCAAAGCCCCTAGTGGTTGGAGCAGTTACCAAGGAACAAACTGTGGGTAGCTAGCTCAGATGCCATAATGCTGTTAGTGGTGCCTTAGCTCCTGGGGCAAAGGGAAGCTGAATTGATCAGGCTGTAGTAGGGTTTTCAAGTAATTCCTGGCATCACAAGGCAGTCAAGGGAAGGCTCTGCTAAAACACCCAGGAGACAGAGACTGCTGTCCACAAAAGCAGGAAGACGTATCCCTGAGACACCTGGAGCTTTCTGCAAACTATGTATGTGGAGCCCAGTGACTTATATCCTCAGCATTGTGTGCTCTCCCAGAGTTTGTGTATTTGCACCCCCAAAATTGTAGGGAGGCGGTCACTGTGTATACATACACAGACATGTCTCATGCTCATTTGCAAAATTATACAAATGGGTATGTTTACATTTGCGTGCACAGACATGTCTCATGTCTGCCTGTGCATGTGTGGCTTATATGCATTTGCATAGGTTTGAAAGCAAGATCACATGAGTTCACACATTTGGAGTGTGCAGGCATATGTGTTTGCACGCACCCATGCATGCCAGAGCTAGCCTGTGTGCACGTGTGTGTGGGCATACTGATCTCTGCTTATCCGCTCTGTGCTGAACACAGACAGCTGCTTTAATAACATCTGCAACTGAGCGGGTGCACTAACTGCTGTGGCCCCATCGTGCTATCAGAATTGCTTCAGCCTTTCCAGGATTACCAGTGCTCAATGCAGTTTAAATATATCTCCAGCCCTAATCCCTAAACAAAGATGCAATGATTTCTACTAAATATGGTAGATTATTATTAAGATAAAGTCAAGGATATGGGAAGCCACGTCTGGTGGAACACTGATTGCCATTCAGGACGGGAGATCGTGAAAACAGATGGGCACCCCACCCACCCCACCTCTGCAGAGGGAGAAAGGAGGTTAAGGAAAAGGGAAACCAGTGAATGATAAAAACAGTCAGGGTCCTAGAGGCAGAAAGGCCAGGAGTGAGTTAGTGGCAGCTTGTGCAGACACTCGGAGGTAAAAAAGGAGGAGAGCGAACAGACTCTCTGCCCAGCCAGGACGCTCCAAGGCTATTCAATAAGCATCAAGGACCATGAGCCAGGCCTTGACTGAGAATCCTCCAGGAGGGTACAAAGAAGAGGAAAGCAGCTTTTACTTTCAAGGAATCCTCTGTCAAGCATGGGCCAGGCCAGAGAAATAGGGAAAGCCATTGCCAGCACATAGGAAATCTCTTAGTAAATAAAGAGGGTGCCCTGTGTCCTCTAGGCACATTCACTACTGTACTAGGAAGCATAGCTTGGTAAGTGGGTCTGGGAGAATTCAGCTCACCCAGGAATCTTTGTTAGTGAGCGAGCCTGCAGCACCCCAAGTGCAGAAGAGTGATGGTGAGCAAAGCATGAATGCTCCAGGGAGCAAATAGGCCAGATTAACACACTAGCTTCCATCCATGTTGTGTTTAACTCATGCTAATTTTGACCAGGGCCTGGTGAACATGTAGAACTGGTGGGTAGGTGGGAAGGCGCACTTGCCTGCGCACTGTGAAACCTCTGCTCATTGTTTGCTCTGCCAATTGTCATGTCTTCCCCACCTCCTGTCACCCTGCTCCAGTTGGCCTGCCCAAGTGCTTCACAGGTGCTAGACTATGTAGTCCAATTACCATTAATTTCTGATTGTCCATTTCACCTTGAATGTTTGGCTGGCAACTTGATATCAACATGATAATATGCAGTGATGTGACATTGTTGCACATACTTAGTGGGTATGATTCAGGGATCGGCATCCATGACCATCCAAGGTATACTCCAGCCATAATTAAATACTTGTGAATTGACAGAAGACTCAATTCTCAGAAACAAATTCAATAAGTAGCCCAGGTGCGGGTGGCTCACGCCAATAATCCTAGTCCTCTGGGAGGCTGAGGTGGATGGATTGCTTGAGACCAGCCTGAGCAAGAGCAAGACACCATGTCTAAAAAATAGCCAGGTATTGTGGTGGGCACCTGTAGTCCCAGCAACTTGGGAGGCTTGGGCAAGAGAATCACTTAAGTCCAAGAGTTTGAGGTTGCTGTGAACTATGATGCCATGGCACTCTACTGAGGACAACAAAATGAGACTCTGTCTCTAAAAAAAAAAAAAGAAAATTCAATTAGTATGTTGTCAGTTCCGTACAACTCACAAGGCACGCAGTGTAACAACTGATTCTAACTCCATAGGAGTTGCATATAACAGAAAACTATAAAAAATAACAAACTTTTTACTAAATTAGAAAGTATTGTTTTGTTTTTGAAGATTTCTTCTATTTTTTCTAAACAGTGTGGCCTCAAGGAAAACATTTTTTCCTAGTGCAGCAATCAATGTGTTAAAGGGAGCTCTGGGGACCTGGTATTCCTCTTTCCTTTACCTTATTCCCTCCAGACCTCCTGCTGCTCTCACAAGGAGTTTTTAGGACACAGGAAAAGCTGAGACTCAGAATCGGGAGAGAGACAGTTACGGTCATAAAGAACAATAGCTTTCTGTGTGAGCTTTGGTTAGTAACTTGCCTCAACACACTTCAATCTCTTAGGTAGAACAGGGATGATGAACTTTTGGTTGTCAATGCCAAATATGATAATTGTCTTACACATTACTCAGAAAGCCTAGGTATGTAACCTGTGCTGAGTGTCATGGGAGGAAATGAGAAGTTATAGTTCTATCCTGAATGAACATAAAATTCATGTAATTACTGATATGGTTAGATTTGAATCTGTTATCATTCCACTTCTTTTCTACTTGTACCATCTGTTCTTTTTATAACTTCTTTTGTGTTCACTCATTTTTATTATTCCATTTGATCTTTTTTGTTGACTTATTAGCTATGACTCTTCGTTATGTTATTTTAATGGTTGCTTTGGTTAGTAGGATACATCTTTACTGTGTGATAGTCTAACTCTAATTAATACCATACCCTTTCATGTATAAGAAACCTTCAATATTATATGTCTATTTCTCCCTCCTTTGTTCCATTGTTGTCATTTTCCTTCTGCATATATTACATACCCCATAATACATTGTTAATATTTTTGCTGTAAACAGCTAATTATCTTTTGGTATGACTTAAACAACAAAGAAAAAATTATATATCCATATATTTACTCACATAGTAATCATTTTCAGTACTCTTCACCCTCTGGTATTAACTTTTTTGAAAGATATTTTTGCTTTATATAGACTGTTAGGTTGGTAGTTTTATTCTTTCAGAATTTGAAGGATGTTGCTCTCATCTTCTCGCATATATTATTTCTGATAGGAAATATGCAGCATCTTTATCTTAATAAGGCATCTTTTCTCTGACTGTTTTTAAGATTTTAATCTTTTTTCACTCATTTGGGGCAATTATGATAATGCTTTGAAAAAAATTCTCCACAATACAATATCCATTTCTGATAAAAGCTGTCCACAAACTAAATACAAAAGAGAACTTTTCACCCTGACAATGGACATCTACAAAACTCTACAGTTAAATTCATGGTTAATGCCCCTAAAATAAGGAATGTCTACTCTCATTACTTCTTTGAAACATTGTACCGGAGATTCTATCTAGTGCCATAAAGAGAAAAAGACTTATAAATGAAGACAGGAAAAGGCAAATCTTTCTTCATAATATAATCAAAGATTTGAAATACTTAAGCATAAATCTGAGAAAACATTTTCCATACATTGAAAACCACAAAACTTTGCTGAGATAAATCAAATACCTTTGAGATAAGTAGACAGACACACATCCACTGTGTATAAATTGGCATGTCAATATTGTTAAGATGTCATCTCTCCCCAAATTGATCTTTAGAGTCAATTTAATTCTGATAAAAATCCTAGCAAATTTTTAGTTAGAAATTGAAAATCCAAGTCTCAAATTTATATGAAAATGCAAAGTATCTAGAACAGACAAAACAAGTTGAATGACTAAAATTATTTGACTTTAAGACATTATGAAGCTGTAGTAATCAAAATAATATGGTATTGTTATAAAGATAGAAAAATAATTCAATTGGACAAAGAAGAGAGTCTAGAAATAAGCCCACATAAATCTGAACTGCTTTTTTATAATGTTATAAAGGCAATTTTGCAGTAAAAGAATGATCTTGTCAATAAATAGTGCTAGAAAATTTGAAAGTTCATATGCAGGAAAATAAACTTTGATCTGTACCTCTTACGATAGTATCAAATTAAGTCAAAATGGATCAAAAACCTAAATATAAACACTAAAAATGTTAAACTTCTGGGTGAAAACCTTGGGAAAGTTTTTGTGACTTAGGGTTAAGCAATGATGTCTTAGGTATGACACCAAAGGCTGATTTATGAAATAACAAATTAATAAATTAGAAATTCATCAAAATTAAAAACCTGTATTATTTACAAGACTCAATTAAAAAAATAAAAAGGCAAGCCACCAACTGGGAGAAAATATTTACAAAGTATGTATCTAATAAAGAACTTGTATTCAGAATATATAAAGTACTCTCCAAACTTAATAATAAGAAAACAAATAGATAATTTTTTTTAAAATTGGCAAGAGATTTGAACAGGCACTTTACCAAAGATATATACAGATAGAAAAATGGAAGTGACTGCCAAGTTGCTGAATGATATTAATCATTAAGGAAACACAAATTAAAAGCACAAAGAGAATCCATTTAATACCTACAAGCACTATATACTACAACTTAGAACCAAAATAAAATACTACTGCACATCCATTATTATTTGTTAAAAAAACAACTCTTAACAAATGTAGGTGAGCCTATGGGGCAACTGGAACGTTCTTACATTGCTGTTAGGAAGATAAAATGGCCAAGTTTCTTCATAAAACAGTTGGGCGATTTAACTAAAGCCGTACACATGTCATATGATCTAGGCATTTTGTTCCTAGGTATTTACTCTTAAGAAAGGAAAGTATACCACTATGAAATACTATGCAGCCTTAAAAAAAGATGGTGACTTTACCTCTTTTGTGTTTACATGGATGGAGCTGGAGCATATTCTTCTTAGTAAAGTATTTCAAGAATGGAGGAAAAAGTATCCAATGTACTCAGATGTACTATGAAACCAATATATAATCACCCACACTTCCATCTGAAGGCTATAACCCAACTCCAGCCAGAGATGAAGGGAACCGAGGAGGGGGAGGAGTGGGAAGGGGGGAAGATGGATGGAGGGAAGGTAATTGGTCCAACCACACCTATGGTGCATTTTACAAGGGTACATGTCAAATCTACTAAGTGTAGAGTATAAATGTCTTAACACAATAATTAAGAAAGTGCGGTAAACACAAAAGAGGTAAAGTCTCTGAGCTGGAACATGTTCTTCTTAGCAAAGTATCTCAAGAATGGAAGAAAAAGTATCCAATGTACTCAGCCCTAATATGAAGCTAATTTATAGCTTTCATATAAAGGCTAAAACCCAATTATACCATAGGAATATAGGGAAAGGGGAAAGGGCGGGGAGGGGAGGGTGGAGGGAGGGCAATTAGTGGGATCATACTTACGGTGCATCTTAGCAGGGTACTGGTGAAACTTATTAAATGTAGAGTATCAATGTCTTTATATAGTGATCAAGAAAATGCCATGAAGGCTATCTGTAACAGTATGATCAAAACATTTCTGGATGTATATGAATCGTGCCCTATGATTGCACCAATGTATAGAATTATGATTCAATAAAATTATTTTTAAAAAATTGGGCTGCAATAAACATTCTGGTGCAAATGTCTTTGTTGTAAAATGATTTTTGATCATCTGTGTAGATACCTAATAGAGGAATGGCAGGATCAAATCCACTTTTTCTTCCTTAAGTATTCTCCAAACTTCTTTCCAAAAAGGTTGTATTACCTCGCATTTCCACCAGCAGTGCAGAATTGCTCCTTTCTCTCTGCATCCAGACCAACATCTGTAGTTTGGGGATTTTGTGATGTGGGCTAATCTTATTGGAGTTAGATATCTCAAAGTGGTTTTGATTTGCATTTCTCTGATGATTAAAGAAAATGAGCATTTTTTCATGTGTTTTTAGGCCATGTACCTGTCTTCTCCAGAGAAGTTTCTGTTCAAGTCTCTTGCCCACAAAGAAATGGGATTATTGGGGGACGAGGCAAGATGGCTGACTGGAGCCATCCAGATGGAGTTAAAGGACAGAAGTTTAGCAAGTATGCTGACAGTTTGGAGCTGAGCTAAGAGAGAAGATTGAAGAGTGCACATCACCCCTGCTGAGGTGAGTTGCGAACCTAAAGAAACAAACAATAGGTACAAAACCCATCACTAAGCATACGGGAGTCCCCTCCCCCATGAGAACAACTCACACTATGCTTTCTACAAATAAGAGAGCAGAGTTCAGATCACCCCCTATTTTGTCCCATGGGAGAGATGCTCTAAAAACCAGAACTCCTTCCCCAGAGAGAACCCACTAGTGTGCCATGGTGCTCTCCCACAAGGCATAAAATTGAACATATACTCTACCTGCAATTCTGAACTAACAGCACTCCCCTCCACTCTCACACAGTGGTCTGAAAGACTGTCCCCCATGGAGTCCAGATACTTGGGAATTTTCTTGAGAAGTGTGAAAAGGGAATGGGTGGTAACAAGTCTGTGCTAAATTGGCAACATGGGTGTAAAGCAAGGATTGTGGAGCAAGGGAGTGATACAGGAGAGAGAGAGACAGTGTCCCATGATGCAGTGCAGAGCGGCAGCAGCAGGAACAATAAGGCTCACACCCTTGTTGATGTTCTGGAGAAACACGTCCCACCTCTCTTAGCAAAAAGAGGGAGCCAGGCCTCTTCTCCAGTGGCAGACACAGGGGTAAAAGATCTGGAACGTAAACACAGGCCCCATGACCTAAGGGTACGCCTGAGTCAGTACCTGCCTGGGCAGGCACGGCAGGGATGGAGAAAAGAATACGTGCGCACAGAGACTGCATACTCCCAGGGTGGGGCTGAATCAGAATTACCACTTTTGGAGGGAGGGGCAATATGGCTGACTGGAGCCAACCTCCAACAGAAGTTCCCACCTAGAGGCAAGATAATGTCTAGAAAGTACCCAATTAAGCTGAAGACTGGGAGTCAAGCCAAGAGAGAAGAGTTATAACTGCAGGTCACCCCTGCTCAGGAAAGCTGTGACTCCATGAAAGCAAACTTCAAGTACAAAATTCATCCCGAAGGAAAAATGTCCGTCCTCTCACCCAATAAAGTTTTGTAATTTTTTCTTTTTTTTTTTCTCTTTAGTTGATCCTGTAGATTTTTTACAGGTGAGTAGTGAACTGAGGACATTCTGTCTCACCCCACAGGTGACAGCTGTAGGAAATGGGGTCTACTTCCTCAGAGGAACCCTGTTGTGACTCTGAGCACTCACTTGCCAGGCAGAAAAATTGGACTAATACTTTCCCTGCCATCCTGAAATTCCACTCAAACCTTCCCCCCTTCCCTGACAAACTAGAAGCCTAATGCCTGCAGAGGCTTCAGAAGGAGGCTCATGAGCTGCGGCCCCTGGCCTGCGAGACCAAGTGCCCCACCCTCACCCATCCTCAGGCTCACTTTCCACCCTGTTAGAGAAGCATGCCACATTCCCCATCGCCCCACACTCAGCCCTGCAGGAGCCTCCCTGCCACACTATGCCTGGCCAGAGTCGTGAGCCAAGTGATCTCTGTGCCAAAGTCACTAGGCACAAGGCACTACCAGAACCAGGCGCAGCACCACCCTGCTGCTGGATCCATGTGCATCACACTCTTGAAGCTGGAACTCCCTGGCTGTGGAAGTCGCCAGGGAACTGTGCAGGGTCACTTCTCACAAAGATGTAGCAACAATAGAGCTATCCTACCAGGGTCTAATCTTGGAGGGACACCTTGCCAACTCAGGACTGCCAGAGGAAACCAGAACTCACTCTATAGGGATACTGCTGCTGTAGAGCGGCTGGGGCAAAGGCACAATGGCTGAGAGAGAAATGCATTTGCTGACTTGTTACCCTCAGGATTAGACTGAGTTCAAGTGGAATACTCGCCAGTGGCTATTCAGTACCCAAGGTAGGTAGGCCTCAGCTCCCCTAGTCGGCTGGTGGAAGAAGGCAGAAGGTAGTGGTTGGGCCATGGGGGCATTGACCTTCCTTTGACTATGACAGGAATGAAGCCCTGGAACTTCTGCTTATTGGAGGGAGCAGTACCTCAGCCCTGCGTGGTCCCCAGTGACTGGGTGTGAAAGAGGAGGAAAGTGGAGAAAGAGACACAGCCCCTGGTCCAACTCTGCTACTGGACAGGCATTTCTGACTCCACATAGCACCGGAAAAAGCCAAATTTGTGCAGCCGGGAGATCTCTGCCATCTAGCTGCTGGAGACCTTTCGAACTTTCCCACTTGAGAGTTCATACTGACTGGGTCAATTGGTTTGAAACTCCTAACTTGGGCCAAATACCCAAGGACCCTCTCGGGTGGTACCCTGCTTGTGTGGTAATGGGAAGGGTTGGTTTTCCTCTTCCAATTATTGTCCATGGTGGGTGGGATGTCTTAGTTGCTTGTATTTCTCCATAGTTAAGACTTCACCCGAGTCACTGATACACTAGGATCAGACAAGAACCAGCTGAATACAAGACAGAGCCACCTAACCCCACCACACCAAGCAGGTTTCTTCAAGCCTCAGACTATAAAACTGTATGGGTCTTTGCAAAGCTATAAGGGGAAAAGTTGCAGTCATCAGTCCCAGATCCTTGACAAAAGGCTGTGTTAACCACAACTCCAGGAACTCCTGATTCAATTTCACCTTACCTGGCCATCTAGCCAATGGCAAAAAACAATCATGAGGCAGAATCAGTGGAAAAACTCTGGCAACATGAATAATCAAAGTAGATCAACTCCCCCAAGGAACAATATGGCAGACACAGCACAAGATCCCATTCATAAACAAATGGCTGAGATGTCAGGAATTGGGATAACAAATAAGACCTACAGAATGCAAGTAAAGATGGAATTAGAATTTCAAGGAGTAATTCAAAAGATGTTTCAAGAATTCAATGAATTCAAAGACAAAATCACCAAAGATTTTGACACATTGAAGCAAGAACTTGCAGCACTCAAAGATCTGAGAAATACAGTAGAATCCCTCTGTAACAGAATGGAGCAGGCAGAAGAAAGTTTTTCTGACACTGAAGACAAAGGTTGGGATACTTCCAAATGCTAAAATAGGAAGAGAAGTGGAGAGCAAAAATGGATCATTCTCTCAGAGAGCTCTGGGATAATTAGAAGAAAACTGATATTTGCCTTATAGGAATACCTGAAGGCGATGAGGTGGCTTTGAAAGGTCCAGATGCTCTACTAACAGAGATAATCAAGGAGAACTTCCAGAACATGGCAAGAGATTCTGAAATTCAGATAGCAGACAGTATCAGAATCCCAGCATGACTCAATTGAAATAAAGCATCTCCAAGATACATGATAACTAACGTTGCCAAAATTAATGTGAAGGAGAAAATTCTGAAAGCAGCCAGATGTAAGAAAACCATAATCTACAAGAGTAAGAACATTAGAATGACTGCAGATTTCGCTTTTGAAAACTTTCAAGCTTGAAGAGGGTGGTCATTGACCTTTAATCTCCTACAAGAAAATAGCTTTCAACCCAGGATACTGTATCCAGCTAAACTGAGTTACATTTATGATGGAGAAATTAAATACTTTAATGACATGCACATGTTGAAGAAATTTGCCATAACTAAACCAGATCTCCAGGACATTCTCAGATCTATTCCCTGTAACAAACAGCAGAATACTCCACCACCAAAGGAAACTCACTCAGAAACTTTTTATCAAATTCCAACTTCCACAGTGGTGAAAGGATTAAAAATGCCCACTGAACTTTTGAAAAACTCGATACACAAAAATCTATCTGGCTTATCAATACTATCAATAAATGTGAATGGCTTCAATTGCCCTTTAAAGAGGTTCAGGTAGGATGACTGGATACAAAAACTCAGGTCATACATCTACTGCACGCAAGAATCTCACCTTACCTTAAAGGATAAACATAGTGTCAGGGTGAAGGGATGGTCATCTATAATTCAGCAAATGGAAATCAGAAAAAAGCAGGTGTTTCAATTTTATTCATAGATACAATAGGCTTTAAATCAACAAAAGTAAGGAAAGATAAGGATGGTCACTTCATATTTGTTAAGGAAAACACTCAACATGATGATATTCAATGATTAACATTTATGCACTCAACCCAAATGCACCTCAATTATAACAGAGATTCTAACAGACATGAGCAACTTGATTTCATCAAGCACCATAATAGTTGGATTTTTATTATAATTTTATTAAATCATGATTGTGTACATTAGTGCAATCATGGGGCACAATGTGCTGACTTCATATACAATCTGAAATATTTTGGTTGAACTGTTAAACATAGCCTTCATGACATTTTCTTAATCACTATATGAAGACATTGATATTCTACATTTAATAAATTCCTCCAGTACCCTTCTAAGATGCACCATAGGTGTGATCCCACCCATCGCCCTCCCTCCACCCATCCTCCCCTCTTCCCTCCCCTCCCTTGCCCTTTTCCCTGTATATTCGTGCTATAATTGGGTTTTAGCCTTCATATGAAAGCTATAAATTAGCTTCATAGTAGGTCTGAGTACATTGGATACATTTCTTCCATTCTTCAGATACTCTGCTAAGAAGAATATGTTCAAGCTCCATCCATGTAAACAAAAAAGAGGTAAAGTCTCCATCTTTCTTTAAGGCTACATAATATTCAATGGTATACATGTACCACAATTTATTAAACCATTCATGGGTAGATGGGAACTTGGGCTTCTTCCATGACTTAGCAATTATGAATTGGGCTGCATTAAACATTCTGGTACATATATCTTTATTATGATATGATTTTTGGTCTTCAGGAAATATACCCAATAAAGGAATTATAGGATCAAATGACAGTTCTATTTTTAGATCTCTAAGTATTCTGCAAATATCTTTCCAAAAGGAACTATTAGTTTGCATTCCCACCAGCAATGTAGAAGTGTTCCCTTTTCTCCACATCCACACCAAGATCTCTGGATTTGGGATTTTGCTATGTGGGCTAATCTTACTGGAGGTAGATGATATCTCAAAGTAGTTTTGATTTACATTTTTCTGATCATTAAGGATGGTGAACATTTTTTCATGTGTCTGTAGGCTGTGTGTCTGTCTTTTTTTTTTTTTTTTTTTTGAGACAGAGCCTCAAGCTGTCACACTGGATAGAGTGCTGTGGCATCACAGCTCACAACAACCGCCAATTCCTGGGCTCAAGCGAGTCTCCTGCCTCTGCCTCCCAAGTAGCTGGGACTACAGGCACCCACCACAACGCCCAGCCATTTCTTGGTTGCAGCTGACATTGTTGTTTGGAAGGCCAGGGCTGGATTCGAACCCACCAGCTCAGGTGTACATGGATGGCGCCTTAGCCTATTGAGCCACAGGCGCCGAGCCGGCCTGTCTTCTTTAGAGAAGTTTCACTTCAAGTCCTTTGCCCACCCTGAGATGGGATCACTTGCCATTTTGTTGCCAATATGCTTGAGATCTCTGTGTATTCTGGTTATTAAACCTTTGTCTGAGGCATAACCTGAAAATATTTTCTCCCATTCTGAGGGCTGTCTGCCTGCTACACTTACTGTGTTATCAGCAGTGCAGAAGCCTTTTAGTTTCATCAGGCTCCAGTAGTGTATTTTTGATACTGCTTCAATTGCCTGGGGAGTCCTCCTTGTAAAAAATTCACCCAGGCCGATTCCTTCAAGAGTTTTCCCTGCACTTTCTTCTAATATTTTGATAGTTTCACGTCTTAAGTTTAAATCTTTGATCCAGTGACAGTATATCTTAGTTAATGGTGAAAGGTGTGGGCCCAGTTTCAGTCTTCTACAGGTCGCCAGCCAGTTCACCCAGCACCATTTGTTAAATAGGGAATCTTTTCCCCACTGAATGTTGTTAATTGGCTTATCAAAGATCAAATAGTGGTAAGTAGCTGGGTTCATCTCTTGGTTCTCTATTCTGTTCCATACATCTATCTCTCTGTTTTTGTGCCAGTATCATGCAGTTTTGATCACTATAGGTTTATGGTACAGTCTCAGTTATGATAGCACGATTCCTCCAGCTCTGTTTTTATTTCTAAGTAATATCTTGGCTATTTGAGGTTTTTTCTGATTCCATATAAAATGAAGTATTATTTTTCCGAGGTCTTTAAAATATGGCAATGGAGCTTTCATAGGAATTGCATTAAAATTGTGTACTGCTTTGGGTATGGCATTTTAACAATGTTGATTCTTCCCAGCCATGAGTGTGGTATGTTTTTCCATTTGTTGACATGTTCATCTGTTTCTTTTCTTAGAGTTTCATAGTTGTCTTTATAAATATCTTTCACACCCTTTGTAAAATAAACTCCCAAATATTTCATCTTCTTTGGTACTACTGTGAAAGGGATAGAGTCCTTGACTGTTTTTTCAGGTTGACTAGTATTGGAATATATAAAGGCTACAGATTTATGAGTGTTGATTTTGTAACCTGAGACACTGCTATATTCCTTGATCACTTCTATAGTAGAATCCCTGGTGTTTTCCAGATATACAATCATGTCATCTGTGAAGAGTGAAAGTTTAATCTCTTCTGACCCTATGTGGATATCCGTGATTGACTTTTCATCCCTAATTGCAATGGCTAGAACTTCCATTACAATGTTGAAGAGCAATGGAGACAATGGGCAACCTTGCCTGGTTCCTGATCTAAGTGGAAATGATTTAAATTTAACTCCATTCAATACGATATCGGCTGTGGGTTTGCTGTAGATGGCCTCTATAAGTTTAAGAAATGTCCCTTCTATGCAAATTTTCTTAAGTGTTCTGATCATGAAGGAATGCTAGATATTATCAAAAGCTTTTTCTGCATCAATTGAGAGAATCATATGGTCTTTGTGTTTTAATTTGTTTATATGCTGAATTACATTTATGGACTTACATATATTGAACCACCCTTGGGATCCTGGGATAAAGCCAACTTGGTTGTGGTGTATAATTTTTTTGATGTGTTGATGGATTCTGTTTGTTAGGATATTGTTGAATATTTTTGCATCAATATTCATTAGTGATATTGGTCCATAGTTTTCTTTTCTTGTTGGATCTTTTCCTGGTTTAGGGATCAAAGTGATATTCACTTCATAGAATGTGTTGGGTAGTATTCCATCTTTTTCTATATTTTGGAAAAGGTTGAATAATAAAGGTACTAGTTCCTCTTGAAAGGTTTGGTAGAATTCTGATGTGAAGCCATCTGGTCCTGGGCTTTTCTTTTTAGGGAGATTTTGTATGGTTGATGCTATTTCAGAACTTGATATC
>CAUYON010124599.1:0-46531 GCA_963573935.1 Arctocebus calabarensis
GAAAGATGGAGACTTTACCTCTTTTGTGTTTACATGGATGGAGCTGGAACATATTCTTCTTAGCAAAGTATCTCAAGAATGGAAGAAAAAGTATCCAATGTACTCAGCCCTAATATGAATCTAATTTATAGTTTTCATATGAAGGCTAATTATAGCACAGGAATACTGGGAAAGGGGAAAGGGAGGGGAGGGGAGGAGGGGGAGGATGGGTGGAGGGAGGGAAATTAGCGGGAACACACCTATGGTGCATCTTAGCAGGGTACTGGTGAAACTTATTAAAGGTAGAGTATCAATGTCTTTATATAGTGATCAAGAAAATGCCATGAAGGCTATCTGTAACAGTGGGATCAAAATATTTCTGATTGTATATGAAGCACATTGTGCCCTATGATTGCACCAATGTACACAATTATGATTCAATAAAATTATAAAAAAAAAACCTCAACATGTTATCATCAAAAACTATTTAGCTAAGCAATCACAATACTGTCAGATCTTGAAAATAATAAGTACCTAATATCATCTAATAATGAGTCCATATTAAAAGTTTCCTAAAAATCCCCAGAATTATTTTATATTTAGTTTTTTTCAAAACAGAATTCCAGCAGTGGCCCCACATTGCTTCTACTGTGTCTCTTAAGGCTTTCTAAATCTACAACAGACCTTGCCACATTTTTTTATGAGATTGATTCTTAAAGAAACACCAAGCCAAGTGCCTAGAAGAATGCCTCATAGTCTGGATTTTTCTACTTTTAACTTTTAACTTGTTCTTCTACTCTTTACATTCCAAAAAAACTGGAAGTAAGTACTAAAGGCTTGACTAGCATTGGAGCTTTTGACCGGCAATGCCATTGATGAGGCCACGACATTCATATTGCATCCAATCAGTGCCAAGATTTTGGTTTCAAAATACCATCCTACTATTATGCTACTAAATGGAACCTGACTGATTCCAGGTTTGGGACGGGAATGAAGTAGGTGTCACTTATCTTAGAAAGCACGCAAGCACCCAGATACTGATGGGTCACATCAAAAGAATATAGCAACCAGTTTACTTCACCTCCGTCAGTCAAATTTTGGATGCCCTCAGCATCAAAATGAATGACTAGAGATGATTAAAACATGTTGAACTTATAAAAATCTGTACTACTCAAATGATACTCAAACAAGAAAAAATCTCCACTTAGAAGAAGAGCAGCTCAGGGACTGTTGTGCCTGTTTGCTCTAACCAGCAACTTAACTGGATCCATGATTCTGTCTTCTGTGCTCTGGCCTTGATTTAAACTTGGACCAAGAACACAGCCATCCTTCACATGTGTCTGGAAGCAGTCAGGAGAAAAATGAAATTAGATTTCTTTCCTCCAAATCACTTAAGAAGTTTCATCAAAAAACAGGTTAACATACATAAAAACCACATGCTCATTTTAAAGTGAAATTGACAGAATCTTCCAGGATTTCCTCAATACTGCAAAATGGTTGTCACTTTTTTAAAAACAAGGGAAAACCCCTAAGTTTCAGATCCCAATTAACAAACACACCTTGCTAGTAAATAAATCTTCTTGTGGTTCTCGCCCCACCCTAGTTATTTTTCTAAAGTTTGCATTTGTACCATTTTAAGAATAAGCAGAAATTTCCTCTTTAATATTTGTGAAAACTGGACTCACTTTCTTTATATCGACTAAAAAAAAGGTGGAAAACCAAAGAAAATCCTATTTCAAAATTAGAAGAGAATATACATTTTTAGAGAAGTTCACCCACTTTAGATAATGTTTTTCTCTTCACATGGTAAGCTAACATCTAATCCATGCTTCAGAAGTCATACTAGTGAAATCAATAAAACACCACAGGTTGAAGGAAATAATCTTTGTACCAATACATGCAAAAAGACAGAATTGAAAAAGGGATATTAGATAGCCATTTTCTTGCAGAAAATAAGTATCATGGGTGGCGCCTGTGGCTCAAAGGAGTAGGGCACTGGCCCCATATACTTGAGGTGGTGGGTTCTAACCAAACCCGGCCAAAAACTGGGGGGGGGGGGAAATGAAAATAAGTATCATGTCAGAAAAAGACTTCCTGGAACAAGTTCTGCTTAGATTTTGGCAGATTCTCAATTCTCTTCCCTCTCTATCAACAGTTAGAAAGCCCTGCATGGTGGCCCTTTTCTTCTCCTTTACATTGTGTGGACCTTTACTTAAGAGATTTGCCCAACAATTCCTATAGAATTTAAAGGAATTATTTTAAATAGGTTAGCCTAAAACCATTTTAGTCATGGTTTAGAGCCAACATCACACCTTCTACCCGAACTCTAGATAGGTTCTTCATTTTTTGTCTGGTACTAGAATAAATTTTCAGTTCTGAAACAACTTTGAAAATTGGTTCCATCAAACAATGACCTTGAGGCAGGATCACTTAAACACATTTCAGAAAAGTACAGTTTATATTCATCTCCAGCGTGAGATTAAGAAACCATTAGCTGGTTTTACACTTGGTTGCAATACTGGTTTGCAGTTCAAATAGTTTTACTGTGAGGACATTAACTACTGCTTTTAAATTTGAAATATTACAACTTTCTTCTGATCACGCAGACAGAAATAGAGCAAGGACAGAAGGCAAGGAAAGAAACCAGTCGAATGAAAAGGAACAGACTCGTGCCTCTTCTCTGCCCTCTGCAGCAAGGGAAGAGATTTCAATCCAGTTTTCAGAAAGGTCTGGGTCTGCTTTCTGAAAACTCTATTTGGCATAAACCGCTTTTTTCCACACAAATACTCAATTCTCCCTAAGAGGAAAAAGTTAAAAAAGAAAAAAGGAAAATGGGACATTTTTCTGTCATGTGCTACAAGGGCCAGGTGTGACACTTCCCAAAGTCCTAGAGGGTATCCCCCACAGCTGTAAAGGAATTGTCATTTCACTGTTCACTACACGCACATTCTTTGCACACACAGAAGAGCTCTTCTGGAGAAATTAGAAAGTTCAATTCTACATACCCCAAAGGACACCTTGGAGTCTGGCTCAGGTACCCATGATGATTCCCTGCTAGCGGGAAATGACTCTCCACCACCATTTAGGCACAATAGTTGTAAGCACCAGGCAACTTGACAATTTCTGCAAATCTTACAGTTGCCAATACATTCTCAGTTAAGAATTCATCATTTTCTAAATTAACCCTCAACAAAAACTCAAGTTGCGAAGAGAGGTGTAATTCTGTTGACCTACAGGAGTGATGACCGCAGTGACTGCTGCCCCAGCCCTCCCTCTGGATAAACAGAACGCTCTCATAGCCGGCCTGTCCCTGAGCTGCCTCCCCTCCTTGTATCCATTGCTCAACATTAAGTTGAGAACACGCTAAATAGCCTGTCAGTTTTGAAAAACACCTTTTCCTTGTATTTCCACTGCATTTTCAGAGGCAAAGAGATGAACCATGATTTACCTGGGTGTAATCAATTGTATCTAATTGACAATGAATATGCAAACTGCAGGGCCTCTGTTAAATTTCTTCAGGGTAGGATGAAGTTCCCAATTTCTTCCTGCCGTCTCACCAGTTATATCAATGGTCACCACTGTGAGCAGAGCTCCTAGGTATGAACTAAGTAAGTTGTGACCCAGCTGCCAGGGTCCCCTTACAACAGGAACAACTTTCTTTCTCTGGGCTTTTCTTCCATCTTAAGGAGAACATTCCCATGCGTCTTAATGGTTTAGACTCAAGTGGTTTGTCATTGTTCTAGTGGCTTCTGTACTTGCAACTGTGGAGGCTATCACCTGACATTCCTTTTATAAGCTCCCCAGAAAACTGCATTTCCTTTTAAAAGAAGCACCCGTGGCAAGAAGTAGAATTCAATAAATTGACTAGCAGA
Source organism: Arctocebus calabarensis (assembly GCA_963573935.1). Classification (NCBI taxonomy): domain Eukaryota; kingdom Metazoa; phylum Chordata; class Mammalia; order Primates; family Lorisidae; genus Arctocebus; species Arctocebus calabarensis. Next base: position 3,852 of record CAUYON010124599.1, read on the forward strand.
TTAAGAATCTCAGCCCAAATCACAGACAGAGCTATATTATTTCACGCATTTCATGTACCTTTCAAGTCCCTACTTTTCAGGCTGGGAGACTCACGCCTATAAGGAGCCTTCTAAAACCTGATGCCAGCAGCAGCAGGGTCCCTGGGCTCTCTCCTCGGAGTTCTCAGAACTTGGTTGAGGGTTTTGGCTAGCCAAAAAGTTCAGGGAAAGGTCCCTAGAATGCAAACTCCATGGAAGAATGGTTCCGACTCAATCATTTGCAAAGACTTCATTGAATTCCCCTTTCACATCTTCCTTAGGATGAGACTTGGTATTTCTGGTGGCTTCCATTTTTTAGCTTCACCAACTAGTCTGTCTTCAAAGTCCCACAACCTCTTTGGGGCAGCTCTCTTATGTCAAACTGGGAAAGGCCGCCAAGGTAGGGGGTAAAGCCCTGCACCCTGATACCCATTGAGAATGCTGCCTCGGGATCTGGGGTGAAGCACCACTTCAGCCAGGCTTTGCTTTCTCACTGGACAAACTCCATCGTCACATCATAGTTTTGCCAGTGTTTCTCTCCTTAGGGAACTCAGACTCCTCCAGCTCAGAGTCTTGCCAGGGCAGCTCAGAGCAGCCTGGCCCACAGGCATGAGGGTATCTCTGCCCATGTGCCTTGGGAGGGCTTGCAGGCAAATGTTCAGGCCCAAGTCTGTAGCTGGCTCTGGTCCCCACATCCTGTAGGCCGTGAGCTGCTGTCACAGTAACTGCCCAGTCTGACCCTGAAACTTGTCCTTACTTTGATTATAGTCTCCACTGCTCTCTTCTCCCACAGGTGGGGTTGTCTCCCCATTGCATAAGAATACCGGAAAGGAAAATTTCTTAACTTTTGCAATAGAATGGCAGTCCTATCTGCGCCTCTTCCAGCTTCCAGGACACACACGTGTATATTTAGCCGTGTGGAGTAATCAACTCACCAGATCATTATAGGAGAATGATGATGATTTGCTATCCATCACCATCAAAGGCTCCACGCAGAGAACTGACATTCAGTGCAGAGCAGATGGTGTAAAGCAGCTATTCTTAAATCAGCTGTGCATAAGAAAAACTTGAATTTTTTTTTTTTTTTTAGTTTTTAATTAAAAATACAAATTCCCTGGACTTCACCCTAGAATCTTCTAATTTGGTAGGGGTGGAATTTGAGAATGACTTACCTGGCCTTTGGAACCACCCTTAAGAAGTACTTTACCATGTTCACATCTTCATTTCTGTTCTCCTATGGCGGGACAATTGCTGAAGTGTTTGTACTTGTGGCTTCTATTTTTTTCTCCCATATGTGTTCCTCAACTGCAAGAAGGCAAAGGTGGCGCTGGCTTGCCTTGTGGGAAGCTTTTTACTGGGGCATAGAGCTGGGGACGGGGGTTGGGGGGGTCTGAAGGCAACGCCTCATCCTGTCTTTTGTGAAAGGCTCCACCCACTAGGTCTTCCTGAGAGAAGTGATGCAGACTCAAGCAGCATGCTTCTCCAGGACCAAGAAAGAGAAAGACGGCACAGGTCCTCTGGTGGCAGAGAGCCACGCCAAGGCGCGTGGCGCATCTCTGAGAGGCTGCCAGGTGCACGCACAGGCAGGGCCCCGTCCAAGGGCCTGGGACTGAGCTTGACAAAGGGTAGTTTGGAAGCACCTTCGTCAGGGTCATCTGAGAAGCAGAACCAGAAGGAGATAGATACACGTGGGTTTACCTGAAGGGAACTGGCAGAAGCACTCCGTGGAGGCTCGCTCAGCGGTCTCTGGGAGGCGGCCTCCACAGCTAACGCTATGCAGCCCAAAGCCCCAGGGGTGGGCAGTCAGGGCGCTAAGGCCCCACAGCGTCAGCTGGACCTCACAAGGCTGGGCTGACCTGCATTCGTTCTTGGTAACAAAGGTGCCCTACAGAGCCCGAGTTGTCTCATCCAGGAAGGTGACACACCTGAGCCAGGGGTCAGAGGAGAGAGGGAGGATGGAAGAGCACAGGAGGGCCAGTGCAGGCCACGCTGCAGCGTCACACCAACTCGGTAAATCAGCAGAGAGAAACAAAGCTCCTTCCGGCCCTGAGGGAGGCTCCTGGCATCCCCTCTAACAGGAAACACCTGGGGGAAAGGCATTCTGGGAGATGGAGTTCAACCTCGTCAAGTGGGCACAGGGCGGAGGCATCACTGGGGCAACAGAGGCTCTGGGTGTCGCGGGGTCCACAGTGGACAGAGACACAGCCCCACCTTGTCCGCCCCAGCGCTGTGCTCTGGGAAAGCCGGTGGAGAACCCTAGTCCGACCCTGTTAGAGAATCTCAGTAAGATGAACACTGCTGAGATAAACACACGGAGATGGAATCCGGCAGGCTCCTAGAAATGTGGGCCATCTCAGGTTAGCTCCCTCCTAAAACTGCCTGTGTGAGTTTGTCTCATGACACCAGGAGCATGGCTGCTCTGTGTGTGTGTGTGCATCACTCTTATTAGGGCAGGATTTTCTTTGCTGCCTCTTCTCTGAGCTCTGTGTAAAAGACCAATATCAACATGACCCAACGATGCCACAAGTAGGTCATATTTTTGTTCAGAGACATACTTCTGAGGATTTCTGAGCAGTCTCCTGGGAAATTCGTGATTCGTCTTTTCCCATAATAATGGCTATTGTTAAGGTTGTCCAAGATGCCCGGGGTGGGGCTGAATGTCCCCTCTGGCCAGGACACGCCCCGCTGCCCCTGTGTCAGTGGCTGGGACCCCTGTGCCTGTTCTGCCCCAGAGTTTGTAGCTGTGCTCTCCCCCCACCCAGAGACTTTCACACACGCCTCTTAAATAAAGTGTCAAAACTGAATCTGCTAGAACTGAATTTTTTAAAGGAGAATATCACTGGCCTAGGTTTCAGGTCCTTTGGAACAATGCTTTAATCAATGTCAAATGCTACAAAAATCTATTCCTCAAATTCCCAAAGAAGTAATACATTTAGTTTCCTTGCTCTGGTATCAAATGCTATATTGTGTTACTGCCAGCACAACCTTCTCATAACGTGCCAAATGTCATTTACTCATAATTATCCGCAGATGAGGTACAGACCCAGCCTGGCTGCGGATTTTATGAAGAGTCAACCCAAGTGGGCTTTTACGAATAGTGTCTTGGGTCTCAGCCTTTTGTCCCTTTAGAGTTGAGGGCTGAGGAGTCAGCCACCCTGCAAGGGGGAAGCACAGGGAGCTGGGACATGACCGGTCAGAGGCTGGCTCTGATCTCTGCCACTGACCAATAGTGGGACCTTGAGTGAGCTACTAAATTTGCTGAAGAATATTTCTTCATTTGCAAAAGGGAAATATTGTTACCAAGCTCATGGGAGAAATACCCTTAATGAAACAAAGTACTTTGTCTAGTGCACACACATTTCATTATGGCAGAGCTTACAATAATCCGTTCTAACACCCTACACGTGCACAATGTTAAAAGTATCATTTCTTTAAAACATTATATATATAAGCCATTCCATTTTATGGAAACATTTATATACAAATAATGCTTTTTATGTAGTACAATAGAGTCTTTCATTGTTGTGATGGCTAAAGTTATAAAAAAATATAATACTCCAGGGAAAGTAATGAATAAATATACTTTCGAGAAATTCTTTCAAGAATGTGAAAAAGAGAAGGAAAAGAGATAAGAAAGAATGTCTTTATTCTCAGCAGAAAAAAAATTTTTTTGCCTCGAAATGGGGGGCCAAATTAAATTTTGTAATGTGTTGGCTGGGGGTTGGGAGTGGCGAGAAGTCTGGCAGAAAATAGAGATTATACTATGTTTCCTTGTGAGGATTCTTCCAATGTTGATTACTGGCACTGAGAGGTGAAGCTAGCTATTACCCTGGAGAGAAGTACTGCCTTAACCAGGAATGCATGTAGCTTTTGCTGTAAAGTCAACTAGGGCACGAAAGTCCCTGGAAGATGACTCCCAATTTGAGAGAGGACCAATCATGCTCAGGCGTAGAGTCAGCCTAGGGCCCCCAGATTGTGCAAATCACTGGATTCGAGGGAGCTGGATTTCCTGAAGTACCCCCAGGGCCAGGCTGCAAGTTGTAGCCATGTAATTCTAGAACCTTTCCTATAGGAAGAGAAAAGTGGGGCACGAGGCATTGGGAAGAGAGCTGTAAATTGGACTATATCACCCAATCTCTGTGGCTTAAACTCTCTTTCTGACCAGGCACCACGACTACATATCTGCAGTAGGGATGAAGAAGAAGCAGGGCAATGAAGAGCAAATTAAGGTTAAAGGTTTTTTCTCGCACTAAAAAACTCTACAAGGCTTTGAGGACTCAGGAGTATCTGCTTATGCAACAGATGAACACAGAGAACACAGGCAAGGGTGGCTGGTGTTTTATCACTAGGACCAAGAATAGACATAGTGGCCTGTGGAATAAGTCATTTTGCAGCTTGGACCCAGACTAAAGAGAGAACAATAGGGGAAGGAGTAAATATGAGTTGGTCACCTCATTAAATAGTGACAGAATTTCCATTTTTTATTCAGTAAGCACACATATAAGGCTTCAAAGGGCTTGTTTGAAGCACTGGACAAATATTAACTCATGTAACTGCCATAATGACTCTCTGGAGTAAACATTATCTTATAGCTTGGGCCCATACATATAGTCAAAGTGAATGCTGTTGTTGTAGAGAATGGGTTTTTGGAGAAACCCATGTCCAAAGGGACCTGAAGTGTATCCGGGAAGAAGTTTAAGGGGCTAGATTGACCTATTTGTTTATATGATTGGTCCTAGGGGCTTAAGAAACCCAGATTTCACAAAATTGCCTGAAAACTTGATTTAAAATGTAAATAAAATATATATACATATAAAACCAATCTCCCCAGAGATTCATAGCAAAGGCGACACACTCAGATCTCTGCAAGGGCCAGACAAGTGAGTGAATGTGGCCAGAAATCCAGTCTTTGACTCATTTAAAGGGGAGAAATGGCTCCTTAGACTCAGCCAATTTGTTCAGACCCTCCATGTTTTTCAAGAAGTTAGAAATCCAGAGCTGCACCTGTGGCTCAAAGGAGTAGGGCACCAGCCCCATATGCCGGAGGTGGCAGGTTCAAACCCACCCCCCCGCCAAAAACTGAAAAAAAGAAAAGGAAAAAAAAAAGTTAGAAATCCAATCCATGTTTTGTGCTAAATCTCCCTACTTTTAAATGTTGGCAGCTAATTTGACTTTTTGTAATACCAGGCGGGCTAAATGAAACAAACCTGCTAGGTTGTCCTGGGTCTTGGCTTCCTTCCAGAGTGCAAACTGTGTGTTAAGGACTTTCTTTGCACCATGTCCACCCAGGGAGAACAGCCTTATCAGAAACTTATCAAAAAAAAAAAAAGAAAACAAAAAGAAACTACGGAGCTAGTTTCTTCTTCTCTTTAGCTTCTTAGGTGGAGGAACAGAGGTTCCAAACTGGGTACAGGTCACCAAATCCCTTTGGTGAGCTGCAATGGGCAAGAAATGCCTTCCTCTCTGGAGTTTCTTTCCAGATCTTTTGAAAGCACTTTTTAAAAGATGCCAGTCTCATTTATTCCTCGGGAGCACAAGTGAAAGGAAATGGAAGATACACTTCGCATACGTTTCCCAGGTCTTTCTCTGAACCCATAATCAAAATGGCAAGATTACTTTAAGGTACCCAGTGTGCCCGTGTCTCCCTCTTCACCAGTTTCTTGGGCATTCTTCTTTTGTTTGGAGAATTAGCATAAAAGATTCAGAAGAACTCAAATTCCCACTAGCTCCTGCTCCATGATGGCCCGTCTGTGAGCTCCAAAGGCTGCTCAGACCCACGACTCCCATCTGTCCCAGCTGTCCTGCCAGAACCCTGGCTTGCCACCAGTATACCCAGTCCCTCCTGGTTCCTCCCATCACCAGAGCTGGAACTGGGTCTCTCCTGTCTAGTGCTACTCAACTAACCCTCACCAGGCATCCAACACACATTCCTAGGTTGCTGCCTCTCGTCCAAAACGTTCTTTTAGAACAAACTTCATGTTAGGAGCAGGCAAATTCTCTGTGACATCTTGTGGCATTTCATGTAGTCGACGACATGCCACCTTTGTTTAGTCTCAGATGTCTTGAATTTTGGGACAATGGGCACATCCCTCTGCCCCTCACAGCGTCGGCCCTTCCCTCTCTGGCCTATTTGCCATCCACTTCCCCTCAAGTGGCTCCACTCCATGGTGACAGGGGGCTGCTCTTCCCCTGCCCACGCTGAGCCCCTAGTGGCAACTGAAATCTCACCCCAAAGACCCAGGTCCGGAGGGTTCTGTGTCCAAGTGCGCTTGGGAGAAGCGGGGCTGCCTGAGTTACCTTCTTGTGTCTTTGCAGCAGCGCTCACCAAGGCCGTTTGTAGACTAAGAAGCTGAGAATTTCCAGTAGGAAACTTCACTTAACTCTTAAAATGTCCCTTTTGAGAAGCATCCGAAAGGAGAAATATTCTGTGGATCACAGCCTGGGGAAAACCCAGTCTGAACATAGAAATAAGCCAACTGAAACCCTTATAGCTTGGGCTGTTTTGGGAGGACCGCGGGGGAGAACCCTTGACCTTCAAGTGTACAAGGAAGAAGGGGAGTGGTCGCGTCCCCTTCCGCACATCTCCACTAACTCTTGGGGATGTGTTGGGGCTTAGTCAGTCACCTATAGAGAATGGAACACACGACACAATTCCCGGCCTTGAGAAGCCCTCCCTTTTGACCCAGTCTCTGACGGGGCCTGTCACAAAGCCCAAGAGGAAAGAGGCTGAGTCGGTGTGGTCTCCCGGGCAGATGAGCTTTGGGAGGTCCTGCCAGGGAAGGGGTGTGGGGGACGCGAACTCGCAATAAAGCAACTTAGCAGAACATTCAGAACCTGACGGACGTTTGTCAGACACAGACGAGGAAGGCAGTGTGCAAAGATCCAACACGAGAATCTTTGGCAAAAATAACAATTAGTGAGAAGAGAGAGATAAAAGAGCCAAGAGGCGGGAAAAATGGGAAGAAAAGCCAAGGAAGAAAGAACAAAGTCAAGAAGCTATATTAATAGTACAGGTGGCCGACATGCAGAGAGCTGTCAAGAAGCTATATTAATAGTACAGGTGGCCGACACGCAGAGAGCTGTGGCACCGTTCCAGAAGCTTGGGTAGGGATCGCCCAAGGTCACGCCGCTGGTCAGTGGCGGAGCAGGAGCCTGACACTGCCCACCTCCAGAGGGGCGTGAAGGGGGGGAAAGCTTTAGGAAGAAGGGTATAATAATCACAGCCCCGAGCAGCACCACAGCACCAGTGAGAGACACTGGGAAGTGTCTTGGGTTTGGCAGTTGAGACATTTAGAAAGTGCACTTCAAGCTGAGTCACAGAAGCCAGATTACTGGTGAGAAGGCAGTGATCCGATAGAACCAAAGTAGCTGGGTGTGTAGGATTTCTTTGAGAAATCTGACCTCAAACAACTTTCTGGGAGTAGTAATAACCCTTAACCTGTGTACGAATCAGCACGAGTGTGCTAGACTGGACACACTGGTCGCTTTAACAACCCCTGAACCTCAAGAGCTTAAAACCACACCCACGTTTATTTCTTGCTCTTATTAGGAGTCTGATGAGGCTTGTGGTGGGAGGAGTCTCTGCTCCACGTAGTCATGCAGGAACCTAGGCTTCTTTCAGCACGTGGCCCATCCATGCTCTAAGGCCCAGAATCCTCTACTGAGTCTGTGACTCTTCAGGCAAAAAGAAGAGATTGTGCTGAAGATGGGGAGGGAGGAGTGAGGGCTGGGGCTAAGAAGGGGGACACGGGGGATACATCACTCCCTTACACATGGCTAGGGGCCGACAGTTCAAACAACCCCACTCCAACCAGAGGGCCATCTGAAAAATCTGGTTTACGTGTGTGTCCATGAGGGGAAGCAATTTACCCTGAGCTGCTCTCTCTGAGCCCCTCTGCCACGACGCGCTGTTCTTCCTCTGCTTGCTAATCTAGGGTATGAAGAGTTCGGATGCTGAACGGCCCTGGTTTCTCTTCCACTTTTGTTTCAAAGAGGAAGTCATAAGCCCACCCCTGTCCCCTGCTTTGTCTCCTCTCACTGGTCCGGAATTGGCCTCTGCCTGAAGTGCTGGAGTTGGGCCTCCCCGGAGACTGGTGGTCCCTGGCTGGCCCTGGAAATACGAGAAGCAATTATGGGATCAAAAGAAACGCAGAGCAAACGAAAATCGCACCCCCTCTGATAAGTCTTCCTGGTGCTGACAACTATGGCAGAAGTCATCACTTAGGAAATGTCAGTGAGTAAAGAAGGCGGGAAATAACAGGACCTTGGCAAATACTAGCTGAATGTCCGTGCATGGGAGTATGGCTCTTTGTTTCCAGATCTGTGCATTAAAAAAAAAAAAAAAGCCAGAAATTGGGATTTTCATTTGAAAACTCATAAGTTTTAAAAATTGTTTCAAACACTATTTCTGTGAGCTGGATTTAATCAATAGGCAAACCGTTTGCCACCTCTGGCTTACATTCTGGAATGAGGCTCGAGAAGCTCTGACCTCATCAGCAGTGTGCTGCTTGCAGGGATCAGAGGTCAGCCTCTGGCACTCCCTGCACAGCCGGGCGTCAGGAGGAAGGTAAGGGTGAGGGCAGAGACGAAGCACACCCAGAAGCATCTCTGATAACTTGACCTGAGAACAAGCTGCCAGACACTGGATGATGTGCCAGAAGTGCCAGAAACTGGACGCCCCTCCGGAGCAGCCATAAATGGGTTCACGAGGTCTAGACTAAGCACACAAAGGCCAAGCTGGAGACTGAGTATAGAGAATCCCTCTGCCCGGCAGACTGCCCACCTACTCATCACCTCCTACCTCCTGCCACGCTGTTGCCAAACTCGGTCCCACGTTGAAGTTCTCGTGTACTTACTACTTGTTTTACTCTATGCAGAAATGCAGCTCCGAGCCGCTGCAGTCTCAGTGAGCATTTATATCCTTAGAAGAGGGACGTGAGCACGTCACAGAAAGCCAAACATGATTTATTTCCACGTGATATATATGGATTGTACCTAGGATACCTAGCCTTGGACTTTAGACTTTTCTTCCTCCTCCTTAAGCCTCAGTTAAAAAAGCCTTTAAATCAGCTCTGAGAAGGGTTTTACCCAAGGTCAGAGGAGATGGCTAGGAATGACGCTAGTATTGAATTAGAACTTAGAGGCACTGGAGCCACTTGGGAGTTTTTCACATATAATGTGCATAGACATGTATAAACAGTTTCAGACGTTGCACGTGTGTGTATACATATTCAGTTTGAGATGTTGCACGTGTGTGTATACATATTCAGTTTCAGATGTTGCACGTGTGTGTATACATAGTCATATGTGTGTGTACACACGTATTTTCAGAGGTTTCTCTGCTGAGAGGCCTAGAGGCAGCCACAGCCCAGTAGCAATGAGTACCCAACCTTGATTTCTAAATACTGTAATTCACTAAAAGAACCAGAGTCCCTCAGAGAAATAGCTGGTTCCAATCCTCTATTAGGAAAATCACAACTTTTTTTTTTTTTTTTTTTGGCAGATAACGAGTCAATGCTTAAAGAATTATGGGACCAAAAAAAAAAAGAGCCAGCTTGAAGGGGACCCCACTGGCCAAATCTAGAAAAATGAAAGCATCTATGTAAGGAGAGTGCCACATTCAGCAGTAAGGAAACCCCACATAGGCCTACAAGGGTCTGGTGGAGAAGTTGAGGACAATATTGAATTTGAAATATTCACAAAAACATTGTAGCAATGCAAACAATTGTGTTGTCAGTAAAAGAGCCATGGATGAGACGTGGCATCTGATATCAGAGCTTATCCGAGAAGGAAGTCCGGGTCTGAACATACACCTGCCGCATGAGAGAACCATGCAGTCAGTTATGGTTCGCAGAAAGCCATAACGTTTTAATTTCCAAAGTTAAAAAAAACTTGGAAGTTTTGCTACGACAGGCAAAAAGATGTCATAAGCTAAACCATGACAACTCAGTCATCTGCAAACAGACTTCTAGTCTGTTTTTCCAGTTTCGAGTTTCTTTCATTTGAAAGTATGAAAGAAAAGCAGGTACCTGTGATGCCGCTGTCTAAAGACTCCTTTTTTGCTTGTTGGGACCCACATTGACCTCAGAAACACACTAAGAACAAACGAAAATCCATCACCCTGGAGGCTGCTGAAAAGCGGACTCGTGGCCTGAAGGCTGTCGAGGGTGTGGAGTGTTTTTCACTCAGATACACAGCCCTACAGAGTACATTTGACAAAGCAGTATTTGTTGGCTGCCAGAGGAGCTACAGGTGTGTGCCGCTGTGAACAGCCCTTCAGAGCCCTCCCTGTGTGCATAGTAGCGTTGATGTCACACTGAAATCAATGTTTAAATCAAACTAAAATCAGAAGTTAAAGTTCGCTTTTGTCATAATGGCAAACACCCTACACGTCGGCCCAGATACTCTTGGGACACAGGGCCTGCCCATGTGGTCCTCTTATCCGCCAAACTCAGCTTAAATCCCAGTTAATGTTGAGTAACTGAGGGTCGCAAGAAAAGTGTTCAGGATCATTTGTATTTTTATTACAAAAAGTTTTGTCTGTGGCTTAGCGCCTATAGCTCAGCAGCTAGAGTGCCGACCATATACACCAGAGCTGGTGGGTTCCAACCCAGGCCGGGCCTGCCAAACAACAAGGACAACTACAACCAAAGAAAAATAGCCGGGCATTATGGCGGCACCTACAGTCCCAGGTACTTGGGAAGCTGAGGCAAGAGAATCGCTTAAGCCCAAGAGTTTGAAGTTGCTGTGAGCTGTGATGCCACAGCACTCTACCAAGGGCAATATAGTGAAACTCTGTCTCAAAAGAAAAAAATTTTTTTGTTTGTTCCAAAGCAAGGCATACTATGATGACTCTGTAACAAAGCAATTCATGGCTCGAATTATTGAAACCACTTCCTGGTTACTCTCTGGAGAGTAAATTGAAAAGTCTTAATGGAAATTTTGTTCTCTTTGAGGGTATGCATGGAGGGGTTTTTATTTACTCTATTAATCAACCAGTGCATGCCCTGGAACAGAGGAGGATTGATTGCTCATTCCACTTCCTAGACCTCATCAAGAAAATAATTTCTCTGCCTAATACTATTAGGGAAAGGAAAATAGTAGATGTCTGATTTATTAACGCATGCCTTTTGAAAGTTGACTTTTTTCTTCACCCTAGCGTAGATCCAGATGATGAAACTTACGGAAGCAGGTGGAACTGTCTCTTCCTATCTTCTAGGAAGCACCCGCTACGTGAGTGTGACCTCCAAGGAAAGTGGTTATGTCATTTGCTATTTTTGAAGTCAATTTTTAACTTCTTTCCTTGATAAATGAAGAAAAGTATTTCATGTTTTGAAATAGTACAAATGGGTTGATTTCCCTGTTTTGAAATGTACACACAATGTGGGATGCATTGGATAAAACAGTAATGCATGGATCCACGTTAAAATAAATATGTGAATAAATACATAGAACAGAAAGGGGGAAAGCTCTTCTTTAAGACAGAATGCTAACACAGAAAGACGGCGTGAGGAAGTAACCAGCACGTGGGGGTAGATACTTGGTTTACCTTTGTAGAAACTGCTAAATGGTTTTCCAAAGTGGCTATTTAATACCCTCGGCAACTCTTTACAAGAATATCACATTCTTGTCAACGCACAGAAGTGTTGGTCTTTTTAGTTTTAGCCATTGTTGAGGGTGTGTGTTTTATATCACCATTTGAGTGTGATTCTATGATACTATATGCTGAGTCCTTAAAATAGACGTCTGAGCCATTTAAATTTCTTCTTTTGTGAAATGCTCCTTCCCGTCTTTTGTACATTTTGGATTGGGTTGTGTTTGTCTCGGATCTGCAGGAGATGTCCCGGCTATGAGTCTATTATCTATTGCTCTAGAGCAGTCTCACCGCATACCTAGTGGTGCAAAACAACATGCATTTATTATCTGCCAGTTTCTGTAGGTCAAGAGTCTTGGCACAGCCACGCTCAGCCCTCTGCTTGAGGCTCTTCTCACAATGCCGCAATCACTATGTTGGCCAGGGCTGTGGTCTCATCTTTGGCTCAAATAGGGAAGGATCTTCTTCCGAGCTCATGCAGTTGTTGGTGGCATTCAGTTCCTTGTGGGCCGTCAGCTTGTGAGCCTCAATTTCTTGCTGCCTGTTGCCTGGAGGTTACCGTTTCTTGCCATGTGTGGCCTCTTCTAACATTCCTTGTTTCCTCAGAGCCAACGATGGAGAGTGTCTCCTCATGACACGAATATTATGGCTTAGGGAACATAGCCACAAAGACACGTGCCTCTAGCCATCTTTGCCATATCCTGTTGGTTAGGAATAAGTCACAGGTGGCAAACTCAAGGGGACAGAATTACATAAGAGCATGAATACCACGAGTCAGGGGTCATAGGACTAGGCCGTGGGTCTGCCTGCCACAGACTTCTTGTCAGAGGTTTGTACCATACATTGCCTTCTCCAGTCTAAATTGCCTTTTCCTTTTCTTTGATAGAAAAAATGGTTTTATTAAAAATAAAACCAAACTCATTCACTTATGTTATGGGTACTGCTTTTTATGACCGGTGTCACTCATTGCCTACCTCAGGTCAAAAAGATAATCTTCTCCTAGTCTAGTTCTCTTCCAGACCAGGATTTCTCAACCTTGGCAGTATTGACATTTGGGGCTAGATAATTCTTTGTTGTGGGGAACTCCCCTGTGCATTGTGGGGGGTTTAACAGCATCTCCGGCCTACCCGTCAGATACCAATCGCACCTCTTCTCCAGTTGTGACAACCCAAAACCTTGCCAAATGTCTCCTGAGGCCAAAAGGCACCCAGATGAAAACCGCTTGAGCTTTAAAGCTTACTCATTCAATATGATGTCTATAAAGCCTCCGTTCGTGGCTGCTTCATATTGTTAAAGATGGCTAATTTATCTACATTTATTGAAAAGATAATTTCCTGCATGAATTCCATGTATTGCTCTTGTCCTAAATCAACTGATTATATATGCATGGCTTCTCTGTTCTGTCCAGTTTATCTAATTTCTATCCTCATGCCATTGACACAAATATACACTTTGGGTAGATCTCGAAATGTTAGTATAAATGGTCAAAGGTCATCAAAACTGGTCTGGCTATTCTAGGTCCTTTGCATTTCCACAGATAATCAGCTTTTCCATATTTACATTTGTGAAAACTTGAGATTTTGATTGGAACTGAATCTATAAATGAATGTATAATTGTAGTACAAACTACTAAACATTTCAAATGATAAACCTGTTTTTATTCAGTTCCTTTTTGATAGCTCTCAATCTTTTATACACACACAGTCTTCAGTTCAGAGGTCTGGCAACTGTGTTATTTCTAGGTATTTAATAAAAAATTTTTCCAGTTTTATTGATGTATACTGGAAATATAAAAATTATATATTCATAACATACATTGTGATGACTGCATGTATGTACACATTGTGGAATGATTACCACAACCAGGCTAATTAACATATCCATCCCTTTGCATAAGTTTTTCTTTTTTTGGTGGTAAGAACATTTAAAATCTACCTCCTTAGTATTTCATATTTTTGATGCCATTTTAAAATGACATTGTTTTCCCAATTTTAATTTGTAATTGCTCATTGCCAGTATGTAGAAATATAATTTTTTACAGCCTTGTTAAAAGACGCATATTCATTTATTACTTTGGATTTTCTTTGTATACAATCGACCATCAGTAAATATAATTCTACTTCATTTTATTCTATAATAGTTTTCTTTTTCTTTTGCCTTCTTGCCCTGACTGGGATCTCCCAAACGATGTTGAACACAAATAGTGATAGTTAACATCCTTGTCTTTTCTTAGATTTAGGGGAGAAATAATTGAATGTGGAAACATTATTGTGAGAACTTAGTGTTTTTGTACATACTCTTTTATTGAGGAATTTACCTAGTCTTCTTGGTTTTCTGAGTTTTTAGCATGATTTACTGCTGAATTCTACCAAATGCTCTCTTTTGCAGCAGCTATTAAAATGGTTACATAACTTTTCTCCTTTATTCCATTAACGTGGTCAATTACTTGATTTTTGAATCTTACATCAGTCTTGCATCTCCATTTGGTCACCATTCACTCTTCTTTTATGTGTATTTTCTACATATTGCTGAGTATCATCTTGTTTAGGATCATTGTCTTTTATGTTCACAAAAGATGCTGCTCTGTGATTTTAATTTGTCAGATTTTAGTGTCAGGGAAATTCTAGTCTCATAAATCTAGTTGGGAAATATTTCCTTTTTTGCTCCAAAGGAGTTTACGTAACATAAACCCTTATGTAATATTTCATCTTTAAATGCCTGGGGAAAATCCCTGATGAAACCATCTGGGGCTGCAGTTTTCTTTGTAAGAAAGTTTTAAATTTTTAATTACATAATAAAGTTTTAAATTCTTTAACATATGGTCCATTGTGATCTATGTGGCTTAATGTTTCACAGGCGATTGAAAGGAACCCTGTTTCCTTCTGCTGAGTGCAGTATTATATAAACACCAATTAGGCTACGTTTGGTAGTAGTTATATCAACATTATTAATCTTCGTGTGCTAGTACTATAAATTACTAAAGCCACTATGTTAACATTAACAGGTATTGCTGATTTTGTCCATTTCTCCCCTAAGTTCTTTCAATTTTTGTTTGATGTATTTTGAAGCTAGGTTATCAGACACATTCAAAATTAGGATGGTTCTGTCTTCCTGTTAATTTGCCCTTTTTATTTTTTTTAAACAACCCAAGTCTTTTATTTCATTTAAGCAGTTTTTGGCTGGGGCTGGGTTTGAACCCATGACCTCCATTATATGGGGCCGGCACCCTACTCCTTTGAGCCACAGGCGCTGCCCAATTTGACCCTTTTATTTTTTTTTTTAAACAACCCAAGTCTTTTATTTATTTTATTTAAGCAGTTTTTGGCTGGGGCTGGGTTTGAACCCATGACCTCCATTATATGGGGCCGGCACCCTACTCCTTTGAGTCATAGGCGCTGCCCAATTTGCCCCTTTTACACTTATAAAATATTCCCTCCCCACTTTGGTCTCAAAATAGGGTAAAATAAGTAAATAAAGTGAAATCGTGAACTAAATTAGCACCAGATAGAAAGTCTTGGCTTTATTCTATGGATAGGAGGATAACACATTTTGTAGGTGACACGTTTGCGGAATTCTGGGGAGCATAAAACACCTACTACGTGCCAGGTGTTCAAACACAGCAGGGAGAGAGTGGTGAATAGGACAGATGAGGGGCATCCCTGGATGTCTGGCACATAGTGTCTAATAAACAGCTGCTGAAAATCTATTGATTTGTTTTTATCCCTAAAAATTATACCTATAATTACAAATGGAAAACAATACAAGCATACTTACAAACGTCTACTGACCGTGTTAATTTTTGAGGAATATACATAAATATAACAGAAATGGGAACATTAAAGGCTTTCAGTAAGTCAGGAAAGGCAGAGAGCACTGACATTTACATTCTCACACCCAGCATCACTGGTAACCTATCATGCTATTGCTGTATGTTCCCAATCCGTCAGTAAAGGCATTTTGTGTCTGGATTTCTGATTTAGCTGCAAGATGTATAAGTCCTACACAGAAGACTTGGCTTTGGTTGTATTATCAGAAATGGCTTAAAAGTTAAAGTGAAATTCCTATTATTCTACATATAAATCCTTGGTGTTAATGTCCATACACTAGAAAATAACCATTTGGAAGGAAATCCCTATTACAGAGCAAAGGAAATGTGAATAGGACAGTATCTATCCTAGAAAGTTGAGACTCAAAACTGTGCTCTTCAGACATGAATTGTAGGGGGATTGGTCCTAAAATAACATCTCTGATCTGTTACATAAAACAATGACTATGAACTTTGTATATTTTCAACTTCTGATGGTTAACTTTTAATTGTTCTCATAAAAATGTGTTTGCTGAGCTGCCAACTTTCCCCACTGATTTCATTTATTCCTTTTCCACATTCCCCTCTGCACTCCCCCCCCACCAAGGTCTGGACTAACGAACACAACATTGGAGAAATCACAAACTTAGGCAAAGATCTTTTATTCATGGTTAGATGAACACAGTTCTAGAACAGTAAACACAGCCAACAAAACACCTATAAGTCCCAGAGGAGGTGCTCCTGTGTTAGCAGAAGGCACTGATCATAACAGAAGAAAGTCTGGTGGATCTTCATGCACCAATGCCGGATTCATCTTGTCAAATAAACATGCTGTTCTCTGAGTGGTGGTAATTTGAAGGCAGGAGCAAAAGAACTCAGGACTCTTTACAGGTGTAGGTGGCCAAGGGTCTCCAGGAGTATTACTCCAGATGATGTGACTGCCATGGGAGCAATGAAACCCAACTGTGATGGCAACAAAGATGAGGTCATCAGCAGACATCTCTTTTGGGATGGGCCATGAAATCCATTGTCATAAAACTAAATACAATGTTATTACCATAATACACTAGTCCTGGTAGCTGATTTGGAAAAAATGGTCAATACTGTTGCATCATTTTGGAAATGAGTCAAATCTAAGCTATAAAAAATATGTATTATTAAAAAACACACAGGTACTTTTGGTGGTATGGCTTTTAACTCTGTGCTTGGCTATAAAAAAGTATTAGAAACAAAATCAATGAATAGCATTTTTAATTAAAAAAAAAAAAGGAAAATACCAAAATTAGTTTCAAACATTAAAATCAAATTATATGCAAATACCTATATAAAACTAAATCACATAATTAAAAACAGAATAAAATAGAGTACTTTGTACATTAATACTGCATGTGTTAAATTACTATATATTAAAGATATAATTTGAAAATTAGAGCTATTTCAAAACATTATGTTCAAATTTCCTCCTTTAAGAACCCAAATTGCCAAATCTCCAGGTTGTCGTCCTTCCAGGGTTTTGTGGTGCACTGAGGGAGTCTGTTCTGAGTCAGGAGAGTCAGTAAGTGATATTCAGAGAACTAGAGTAAAACATCAGGTCCAAGTTCCATGCACGTCCTGAGACTCACGTAGAGCTCGCTGAGTTGAATAAAACATGTCAACATTGTTTTAAAATATTGAGGACACTATTTTTTGGCAGCATCGCTATACGTTCATGTTGTAAGTAGGCCATAAAGATAGGCTTCAGGGAGAAACAGAACACAGATGAACTTCTGAAGAAACAGAAGACCTGTTACTCTCCTTTATGAAGCACAAACAGCAAAACAATAGATTAAAACATAACCCTGATTATACACTACAGAGGATTTCTTATCTAGCCTTTTATGATGTTTTATGAAGGACCCTTAATAGAGCATTATTCCTATTGCGTTCCCAGGAAATAAATTTTCATCATAATATGGTTTAAAAGTTCATCCCATTGGCAATATCCACACCAATGACCTTCATTCTTCTCTATGTGTCTATAGAACAACAGACAGCAACATCTCTGCAGGCTATTACAATGAAGAGAGAGAACGGGGACAGGACTCCCAGTACCATTTATTTTCCTGTGAGAGTAGTAACACTGCTCCATCACAGCTTGAAAAATGCACGGTAATCACCACGTGTCACGACTGTACAAGTCAAATGCAAGTGCTTTTTCCCAGGGGAAAAAAAAATCTGTTTCCCCGATGACTCCTTTTCGTCCCCCATCCAATCATACCATACACAGTTTCCACCGAAAGTTAAGAAGTGTCCGATGCCACATGGCAGACTTGGGCAGTATGAACCTGGCACAGCTGAACAACATGACGGCCTCCTGTTTCCTGTCCAAACCGTGCTCACACGCCACAGTGCTCTATAGCTCTTCTCTGAAACCCTTCTGTGTGTCCTGCCCGGCTTCGTCTTCCTCACTGGGAGCCAGCCACGTGAAATACACCTTCACCGGGTCAATGTTCCAGTGTTTGTGGAACGATATGGGAACCTGATGAGACAGATAGTCCTTAGGGTAATCCACTGGCCGAGCCTGGAGGAAGAAGAACAGAGTTAGGCTTTCTTGTTGATTGAAATTAGCTTTGCTGAAAAGCATTTGGACTTATAAATGATTTTTTTTCACTATTTGATGTTGGTTATGGAAATCTAAAAGCAAAAAGAGGAAAATGTTTTCGACTGTCTTTCTTCCAACTCTAGGAAGGAAGGAAGGAAGGTAGGAAATGTTTTCGACTGTCTTCCTTCCAACTCTTTGTTTCTATGTCTCCAAATACCTTAATATCACGAATACGCTGCTTTTGGCTTCTATGTCCCATTCTCTTGCCTCTGGGAGATTCCTCAACCATAATCATAAATATAAATAGCTTTACTTGGTAAGTCACTTAAGTCACTATTATGACTTGTGCACAAAACCAAACAATAGTTAGGTCCCAGGCAACCTTTAAAGAAACTCTGACCACATGCAACTGGTGGTCGAGGTCAGAGGTGTGGGGCTAGGGCAAGGAGTTCCCAGAGTTCTCCTGGCCTGTCTACTGCTCTAATGAGTAATTAGGGGCAAAGAAAGAAGGAAAGAAAACATGCAGCGCAATAGGGAAAAGGAGTAACGTCACCCACGCTCTTTCCCCGCCTCAATATCTACTCTTGCCTCCAGAAGTGTGAATGGGACTTGTGAGTAACACAAACAGTTTGCAAAAGGACATAAACAATTTTTGTATTATCTGCATTTAAAAATTCTCCAAAACTTAGAAAATGAAATTTAAGCAGAATTAGATACAGCCTAGAATGATGAGATTGAAAAAGTAACCTTCAGGGTTAGAAGGACGCTGAAACCAGATACTATTTTGTTTGCTCAAAGCAAAACACCCATTTTTCTCTCAATGCTCATCTTTATTTATAAATTTGTATCAGCCATACAGTTTTACATAATAACTTGAAAGACCATGAATGACTAAAGCTGTCTTGACTATTAAAACTAGATACCATACATGTTAAAAACAAGTCTTCTCAAGGCTAATGTTATTATACTCTGCTTAAGTCTTTGATACAAATATTTAAATAAATTCCCTCAAAGGGTTTGCAGAATACCTGTTAAATGTTGTCATTTAATCCTTGAAACAACCTTCTGTCCTTGCAAAATGGACAGAATTTTATGGTTCATTCTCAATTTAATGGTAAGGAAACCAGAGTTCCCAGAAGTAACATGAGCAGCAGACGTTGGAATGGGGATAAAGGAAAGTGCCCAGCCCCATGGCCAGAGTTCCACAGGACATCTGCTACCTGTGACCATACCACCATACCACCAGCTGGGCACACTCAACAGGGGCTAGACCACCCTGGCCTCACCAACACAAATACACTGCTCAGATGAGTGTTCAAACCATAACATCTGTGGGGAGAAGTTCAAAATAATGCAGGGGGAGAACTCTCACAATTGCTACTTTATTGCCCTTTAAAAATTCTAAGTGCTCATGGAGTTAAAAAATCTAGGAAGGTCCTTATCTAACAAAAGCAATCAATGTAACCTGGTTCTGTGTGCCCGCAATGAATCCCCAACAATTAAAAAAAAAAATCTAAGAAGGGAATTTTACAAGGAAAGACAGTGGGACAGATAAAAGATACATATAGGAATACAGTCTAATTGAGTTGGGAAAGCTTTGAATATTAGTGGAGGGGATTCATATATCACATGAGGTTTGACAGTTTATTGGCAAGGACAAAAACCAAGGAGAAACATACTCTCAGTTCAGTTCTCAGATAATTCCACAATGGTCTCGGAGGAAAGAAATATAGTAGTTCCCTCTTATCTGCAATTTAACTTTCTGTAGTTTCAGGATCCCTTGGCCCACCCTGGTCTGAAAATGTTAGATGAAAATTCCAGAAGTACATAATCCTAAGTTATAAATTGCACGCCACTGAGTATGAGGATGAAATCTTGCGCGGTCCCACTTCATCTCCTGGGGAACGCGGCTCCCTCCTTGGTCCAGTGTGGACATGTGTCCGTGCCCCCGCCCACGGCTCACTCATTGGGTGCTACTTCCTTGTCAGATACACACGGTGCCTGGCTTTAAATAACCCTTATATTACATAATTATCAGTCATATATTAAAGGAGGGGCAGGAACCAGTACCACAGAAGTGTATTTTGCACATCTGGTTAAGATGGACAACCGTACACGTGAAATAAAATCATCAGTGGGGTCAGACCCTGCCCCCCTCATTAGAATGGGACTGTTGGATGGCCCCAGAGCTACAGTTGTTCTACATTATGAATTATTGTTGTTAATCTCTTACTGTGATATTTCAAACTTGATTATAGGTATGTATGTTACAGGGAAAAACACAGCACATGTAGAGTTTGGCACTGTTTGTGGTTTTGGGGATCCATTGGGTGGTCCTGGGATGTATCTCCCATGGAGAAGAGGGACAGCTATGGAAACAACAGAACCAAACCCTGGCTTGTTTTTCACATCTAAAAATAAAGTATTGGTGATACAAATCCATCTAACAGGAAAAAAATATATCCTTTACATTAATTGCATCTCAGGAAACCCAAGTAGGTATAAAGAGTTGGCTTATTTTTGATAAATGAGGTCATGGAAAAGCATTACGCAAAACTAGAAAAGTGAAATACATTTCA
Source organism: Arctocebus calabarensis (assembly GCA_963573935.1). Classification (NCBI taxonomy): domain Eukaryota; kingdom Metazoa; phylum Chordata; class Mammalia; order Primates; family Lorisidae; genus Arctocebus; species Arctocebus calabarensis. Next base: position 24,428 of record CAUYON010124599.1, read on the forward strand.
TAGAGGTGTCTGTAACACCAACACATATAGCTTCTAATAATCACACCTCTATACCTAAAATGCCAAAAGCAAATCACAAACAGGCAGGGTCAGGGGTGGGGAAGAACTCAAGGACCAGACGTTGAGTGTGTTGTGCAGCTGCATACAGGAAGGGAGAGATGGCTTAAAATGTTCAAGACAGACACACATTAGGCAAAATTAAAACCTCTTCTGCATAAGATAGATACACATTGAACAAAATTAAAATGTATCTCTAAATATTAGACCATGCCGAACAGGGCAACAAATGGAGATTAAAATTTCATTTCCTTAGACAAATACATTTTTATAACTGTATTGGGAAATGATTTACATACCATACAGCTGACCCACCATCATGGTGCTCTAAAACTCTTTATCAAATTTCCAGGGTTGGGCAACCAGCAACCAATGCATGCTACCATATCTATTAGTGCCACTTAATTGTGGAAGAATAGATAATCACATGCTCCTGATAATTTGCTTTTACCTTGGAGTTTACTTCTAAATCTAAGGACTAAAAATAACCTTCCCTGACTAAAAATAGTTTGAATATGGCACAAGCAACTTAGCATCTGGGACTGTTTCCAAACGCTCTATCTCCAACACATTAAGAATCTTAAATTTTATCTCTTTGCCTCGTATTTGTCAATATGAACAAATACACTGTTTAGATCAGTGTTTAAACATTGGAAAGTATTGTCCAAATCATCCCAAACTCTCTCGAAGAGGCTTAAGAATTAGAAGACAAAGCATTATCTATTGGGGAGGATAGGTTTTAAACATTTTATGACATTAGAACCGTTTACAATTTATGCGAATTAAAGAAATCAAGAGTCCTAGAGTGTGGGAAACAGCAACCTTCTTTTAAATTTTTTAATTATCTTCAGAGAACTTTTGCTTAAGAATTAGATTATTTTCCTTCCTTTTTTCTCCTTATCATTTTATTTACTAATATATTCTTCCCAGAGAGAAGGGATATAAAATCTATAAAAATCTAAGACCTATAGTACTAATCTTGATAAATTATTTCCCTTATTCCCTCAGTCTTCACTCATTATATAAGTTTTAATTTTGCATTTTTTTACCTCATATACAGTTTGGTTATTATAGTTTTCATTCCAGAATATTACATGAGTACAAACATTTTGCTAACATATAATCTTTTTGTAACCCTTTGAGTCAAGGTGTGTGCTCCACCCATATAGTGCACATTATATTGTACCCATCAGGTGTGAAGTTACCCCCCCCCCACCTGTTTGATCTCCACTGTATGTGCACATTAAACGCTGACCAACTAGTTATAATTTAGTGTTGAGTACATGGGGTGTTTATTTTTCCCTTCTTGTAATACTTAGAAGAATGGTCTCCAGTTGCATCCAGGTTGTTACAAAAGATACTAGGTCTTTACTATTTTTTTATGGCTGGTTAGTACTCCATGATATACTTTGTTCTAATTACTTTTTGTTAATGAGTGAAACACCCTAAGATAGAACAAGAAGGAAAGACAGACAAGATCTTGCTTTTCAAAGTCATCCAGCATAACACATGGGCTTAACATGGGTAAGGGCTCCAAGGTTTTAAAGGACAGATAAGTTCCTTCCCAGGAAGGCTTCTTACACGTTTCTTTTTGCGTATTTTTATTCTCCCTTATTGCCTCCAGAACACAGAAATGGATTCCTCTTTTCCTGATAAGGCAAGCACTTTTTCCTGTTCAAGTTGTTTTCTAGAGTACTATTTCTGTCATGCTAAATTCTCTGAATTGCTATAATAGCATTTGTTAATGGTTACCAAATAAAGCGTGAAGACTGTATTTCGTATAATGGAGGGACTTTAAATTACACATGCATTTATACATTTCAAATTTGAAAAGATTTAAATTTCTTAAAGGAGGACATTAGAAGGAAGTGGGTCTATGGTTATTTTCAGTTTCTGTATATCCACTATTGTTCTTAGAAGAAAATTCACTGGCCTGCTTCTTAAAACATAACTAAAAATCATGCAGAAGGATTTCCTTCTCTAACCCCCGAACTGCACTATGGGGAGGCTGGAAGTACTAAGCATTTTTGGCAAACATCATCTCGTGTCTCCTTTCTCATGACCCCTAGAATATAAGCTTATTCAGATAAATTTGATAGATGTTTAGGCCCTCAGTTTAATAGCAACCAAAGGGGAAAAAGGCCAGTAACAAGACTGCCAGACAGACAGTATAAAAATCAGGGCCAGTGTAGAATTCCATATGTGTGGTGGCCAAGTAAGATAATATTAGATCAGTCCTATATATTTCTAGATGGCATCCTATGATTTTTAAACGTCAATTTTTTTTTTAACTGAAAAGATTTTTTCTTAAAGGGTAGTTTTTCACTGGCCATACACAGGAAGACACTACTGGTCAGACACCATTTGGTTTTTGAGACATTTTTGCCTTCCCTCTGCATGATGGACAGGTGTAGCAGGTACCTCAGAGAGGACAGGGGTCTGTTGAGGACGTCCTCCTGGACGCTGTCAACACAGTTGTTAGGAATGATCCAGAAGACATGAAGAGAAAGAAGGAGAATCCTTAAGGGAGAAGGAGAACATGCCACCCACTCCCTGCGAGGCAGGAATGAAAACCTTCTTCTCACCTGATGGAAGAGGGGGCTGTGTGTCACGGGAATTCCCAGCCCACTGAAGCACATTCCCAGGACCATGTCATCAGGAGCGTCATTGCTGTAGCATCGACACTTGCTGGAGAGAAGTCTCCGGATGGCTTCTCTGCTGAAGACCATTCTGGTGGGATCCAGAGCAGACAGAGAAAGGAGTGAGAGCAGCTCCACAGAGACCCTTACTGTGAATAAAGAGCTGTAGTTCAGGGGCCGCTGATAAGACTGAAAGATGCTGACACAGTAGCCTTTTATGTTTAATAGTGACTCTGCAAAAAATGTTCTTGTGCTCTCCATGGGAGTAAAATCCCTTTTTCTAAATGTATAGAATTCTGAAATTCTTTTAATTAATAAAAAATAATTGTACATGTTCATGGGACACATGGTCATGTTTTGGTACATAAAATATACAAGTGATCTGGGTCAGAGGCCATAGCACAGGGGTTATGGAGCCAGAGGCTGTGACAACAGCAACAAAAAATAGCTGGGCGCTGTGGCGAGCACCTGTAGTTCCAACTAGTTGGGAGGGTAAGGCAAGAGTCGGAGATTGCTGTGAGCTGTGACGCCACAGCACTCTACCATGGGTGACATAGACTCTTTCAAAATAAAAATTTATATATATATATACACACACACACAAGTGATCAGATCAGGGTAATTAGCATATTCATCATCTCAAACATTTATCCTCTGTGCTGGGAACATTCACTAGCCTCCTTTTGGCTAATCAAAACTATTATTGTTGACTATAGTCACCCTAGAGTGGTATAAAACTAGAACTTATTCCTCCTATCCAACTCTAGTTTTGTATCCTTTAACAAATCTCAATTTTAAGAGCTGTTTATAGAAAATGAGACTAGTTCTTTAGTTTGAAAGCCCTCAATGAGATAAGTAACAATATCTGCCAACATTCCCATCAGGTAATAGGCCCTAAAATACCAGGTATCTTACTCAGATATGTCAGGACTGACAGTGAGATCAAATCTAACTGAAAAAGACCACCCAGTGTGCAAGTAATTCCAATCTATAGATGCTTCAAGATAATTTTGATAGAGACAGTGAGAGCGGAAGAAAGGAAGTCCTGAGTAGAGGACTTTTTTTGTCTGAAACAGTGTCATAGCACTATTTGGCAGAACCCTGGTCCATTCCATTCTCTTTGCTGTCCTCAGCCTTGCAGGAGGCTAGAAACTTTCAAACAAACTCTTCTAGCCTCCCTTGCCAGCTGGGTCCTGGTTTCATCTGACAAGGGTCTCAACACTGGGGGAGGCCGTCTGTTTCTGGCACTGGTGGTCTCTAGGGCAGAGGCAGATGATGGAGGCAGCCACAGGGCCCTGGAGCATGTGGGTGCCCATTCCTGTGTCCAGCTCAGACGCAGGGCTATGGCCCCACAGCAACAGCGGCTGTAGCCACGCTGCACAAGGGTGCTGGGAACAGTCCTCACTGTCTTCTCCTGCCCTGGTGATAGCAGCTTTCTAGAGTTACTCATCACTGGGTTCTCTTTGAATTTTCTGGCCCTTTCCAATACTTTTATATCAAGTTCCCATAATAAATTCTCCTCTTTTAAAAATAGAGATCAGTTTCTGGTTTCCATTCTGGGGTCCTATGGTAGAAATGAATCTCTGCATATCATGCATGGCCCAAAATCTGAAAAGGAGGAAGGGGCTAACATAGCACACAAGTTCAGTCTCAAAGACTTTCTTCAAGGCAAGACTATTAAAAATTCATCAGTGTATCCCCATCGCCAAACATAGGGCCTTGGCTTACAGCAAGCACTCAATAAAAGCTTGATGTATCAAACAAGCGAGAATGAAGCTATCTTTGCATTCTTCCAGAAGGAAGTAAGCATTTTATCCATCAGTCTAGAGCGAAGGGGAAAAAGGACAAAGAGTTTGAACACAATCCCGGATCTAAAACCAGAGTCCACATGTAGCGAGGAGGGATGGGTTCAGTGCAGCGTACCCGGTGCTACTGACCAACGACCGAGAACACAGCAGCAGTGAAGTCTCGCTCTCAGCCCTTGACTAGACAAGGGAAAAAAGCTCTTTCCTTGAATTGATACAAGGAAATAGGACTGTACAAAAAGTAAAAAAGTTCCGTCAACTACACAGAAAGGAAAGCCACAAGTTTGAAAAGCCAACACAAATTGCCTTTCACTTAGAAAGTCTGCTGTCTCCGTGGAAACCTCCTGGACCATACACCTTGCCCCTCCTGCACCCTCAGCCATGCGGGGCTTGATGCCCTGCTGACCCCAGGAGAAGGGCCTACGTGAGGCGGATGTGCCCTGACAGTCAACAATAAGAATGATAATTTTTTTGCAGCCATCTATTACAGAGAAAAGGTAAAGGAAGACTTTTATGTTGGTCCTTACTATCTATGAAAACTAATTTTACTAACTGTAATTAGTAATTATTTTACACTTTGCTTACTCTCACAGAACAGATATTAATTATTCACATAAAGTAGCCATGAGCCTTAATAACACTTGTTTATTAGTTTGCTGACAGCTTCTTTCTAAATGAAGTTCCTCCCCCAAATGGAAAATTCACCAGTTGTATTATGGCGAAAAAGAACACTGGTCTGCTCTGTCCACCAACTTTTCTTTTTTCTTAATTGTATTTATTTTTACATTAAAAAAAAGTTTTAAGTACATTAATGCAACCGTGGGGTACAATGTGGTTTTATATACAATTTGAAATATTTTCATCAAACAGGTTAACATAGCCTTCAAGGCATTTTCTTAGTTATTGTGTTAAGACATGTGTATTCTACATTTAGTAAATTTCACATGTACCCTTGTAAGATGCACTGCAGGTGTGGTCCCAACGATTACCCTCCATCCACCTATCCTCACCCCTCCCCTTTCCCCATATTCTTGGGCTATAATTGGGTTGTAGCCTTCATATGAAAGCTATAACTTGGTTTCATAGTAGGGCTGAGTACATTGGATACTTTTTCTTCCATTCTTGAGATACTTTGCTAGAAATTCAGATAGCAGACAGTTTCAGAACCACCAACTTTTAAGTGTTAAAATGGTGTTGAACAACTACATGATTAATGACTTGATTTCCCTTAACATACAATATGCACATCTTTAAAATAAGAAGATTGAAATAGGAGGCTGGGACTTGCTCAAGAATACACCCGAAGATGAGGATCACGTGAAGAAGGTACTGCGGGGAGAAATACCCACCCTCTCCGGGTCTTCATTGGATGAACAGCTCGGGGCTGTCTCTGCATAAGCTACCGCCTCGTCCAAGGACACTGGCCCCCCTACTACTTTGGTGCAGTCATTTGCCCCCATGACTGCTAAAGAGGTACGCTGAACCTCTCATAATTCTTCATAACTTCCTACGCAAACTCATGTATGTAAATAGGTATTTTCAAAGAGAAACAATCATTCAACTAATTTTCTCCAAATACCCAAACTTTCATGGAGTAAGCAACAAACTGTAAAAGACAGTTGGATTCAAACAATGCAAAGGTCTCTCCAGACAACACATAATACCTACACATAAATGACTGGAGCCCACGCGTCTGACTGGGCTCTGACAAGTGGGGCCTGAGAAGGACAGGTGAAGGCAGTGGTTTCAAAAACTGGACTGCAACCCACATCCAGAAAACAAGGAATATATTTCACATTGCAATGATTTATGTGTGTTTTTGTGTATTAGTGTGTGTACATATAAAACTGACACAAAAATTCCTTCCACAGAACAATATTTACCCTTACGACATGAAATGCACTGATACTTTACATTTTATTCTATTGCACTCAATACTGAATTATTTTAAAATACTGGTTATGGTCTATGACTTGGTTTTATAAGCTACTGTGTAGTTCTTCAAGGTAGAGCATCAGAAAATTCTCCTGTGGAGTGGGAAGGGATGGGAGGGGGGAGGTTTGATAGAGGGAGGGTAAAAGGTGGGACCACACCTATGGAGCATATTACAAGGGTACAAGTCAAATCTGTCAAGTGTAGAACATAAATGTCTTAACACAGTAATCAAGTAAATGAGGCGAAAGCTATGTTTGCCAGATTGTATTAAAAAAAAATCAACAACACACACTGCACCCCACAAATGCATAAATGATTCATGATCTATGTGGATTTGACTTAATAAAAATAAAAAAATAAAACCAACCTAAGTAGAAAAGAAAAAAGAAAATTCTCCTGTAGTATCAGAGAAATCTTTCAACACCAAGTCTGATGCTGTTAACAAAGATATAAGAGACAATTTCATGGAGAATGTTCCCAAATTTTTGTAAAAGTGCTATTAAATATTAAAGGCAGAACATCTCATGGGTCAGTGTCAGTTGTGTGAAGTTACCGCATGTTGCTCGTATTGTTCATTCATTCACCGTACCTTGAACAAAAATGAGTCCCTAGTCTTGGAAGGCGGTATATAATGAGGGATGAACCAAAAGTGCTGCCTTCAGACAATGCATAGCTTACGTGGAAGACAGGACAATCAAGGGACAATTAAATGACAATAGTTTATACAATATGCTAAAAAGCACATTAGGAACACACTAAACCCAGACTTGAGAGGCTAGACTGCACTGAAGGCTTCCAAGAGTAAATGATAGCTATATCGAGTCCAAAAGAACGGGAGGAACTGGCCAGAGAGTGGGGGAGGAAAATGCTATGTAGAGACCAGCCATATCTTGGAAGGAAAAAAAAAAAAACAGCACTCATGAGAAACTGAAACAAGTTCAGCAAGATTTCTTTAAGATGAGGGTATGGATGGACGAGGACAGAAAGGTTTTGACTTTTCCAAGTCATCAGACACCTTGTAAGCCCTGGCGGGTTTGTGGACTTCATCCTATTAAAGGCAATGGGAGACGTTCTATTTACAACCAGGATATCAAAGGAGGCAAAAGACTTTCATATCACAATAGGCAAAAGTCCAAGCAAAATAAAAATTATCTATGGAATTGTTGGGAAAGAGGTAGATGCCACGAAGCCTAGATGAACAAATTTTCTAGAGAGAAGAATCTTCACTAGGGGACTAGCAAGCTGTGGCAACTTTCAGGGGCAAATGGGGTCTGGGGCAGGGAGAAGGGCAGTCTAGCCTCAAGGTGAGCGCCTCAGCATCGCCCAGGGAGGCTGACGATCAGATGAACTAGAAGCGATTAAAACTGAGGCCTAATCCCAGATCAACTTGACCTCTGTTGAAATCTGGATGATCCCGTCATTTTAGACATCAAAAAGTAGGAAAGGGTTTATACCCATGGGAAAAATAAAGGCAAGGGAAAGTCGTGAAGGGGCACTGAGGATGGGAGAGGAAAGATCAGATCTGCTTCTAGAAAGGTGCACCTGCCTATGGTGTGGACAAGAGCGTGCCGTGCAGTAAGACAAGCGGAGACAGCAGGTGTCTGTGGTAGGAATTCACACACAAGAGGTGATGCTGACCTGGAAACACTGAGGGAGGGCTAGTCAGGAGATGAAACTGACGTGACCCAGTAATTCGGTCCATTGCAGGGGAGTGGGAAAAGGTGGGAAAGCATGAGAGCTGACTCAGACTCCCTGGAAGCAACTTGCATATGCTGATGTCTTCCCTGAGGGAGGGGCACTGGAAGAAAACCAAATCGGGGACTGAGGTGAGAAATAAGGAAGTACCTGTGAGTCACGGGAGTGGATCTGCAAAGCAGGAGGTCAGAAGCGAGTTCCAGGCTGGAGATGGAGATGGGGTGCTTTCAGCATCGAGTCATGGGGTGCATGAGATCAGCCAGGGAGAACACACAGAAGAGGAGGAAAGCTAGAAAAGATGCCTGAGAAACACCAATGCTGAAGAATGAACAGAACTGAGAATGTGTGAGGAGAAAGACAGGAATGAACCAGCACGGGATGGTGCTCTGGAAAAGAAGAGAAAGGACGTTTCAAGGGAACAGTCAACTGTCAAAGGCTGCTAAGAGGTTCAATAAGATAGAGTGGAAATGATCCATTTGATGTGCCCACAGCAGGGTTACTGGAGACGTTGGTGGGGTAGGTGAAGGTAGAAGGCTGAGCATGGAGCTGAGGCATGGAGACAGACGTCCTGCTGGGAGGAAGGGGATGGTGCATGCTGGGAAGAAGATTAAGATGGGAAAGTCAGAGGTGGGGGGGAAATATCCAGCAGTGAGGTGGAGTTTGAACACAGAAGTTAAAGGTGCCACCTTGGTGGTTAGGAAGAGCCTGCTATGGGCATGAGAAGAACAGTGACAATTCTGCAAAACTGACACTAGCCTGTGAGCTCCTGTAGGGAAGAGGCCACCTAGTTTGCATCTGTGCACTCCCAGGACCTAGCATACTCTAGGTAGTTGAATGAACTGAAGTAATGAAAGGCAAAGCTGGTGAGGGAAGGTCAAGCAAGGTTTCAGAAGGCCTGAGTAACAGTCTCAGAAATAATAGCTAAATCTAATACTCGAGGAATACAACAAAATAGTTTGCTTTCAGAAATGACACAGAAAGTCACCTCTATGTTCAAAGTACTATCTGACCACCATGCTATAAAATATATACACTCATACACAAATAACAGGGTCCCTTTCAAAACTGGAAAGGCCTCGCTCACTGGGAGCCACATCCTGACCTGATTCTTAACCAGCCCCAACTCCTCACCAAGAAAGCTAAATACATTAATGTAAAGTAAGGCTGCAACAACTTAAACCTCTTTTTTAAAACATTCTTTGGCCTTACTCTTCTAGTGTTTTTTCAAGAGGCCTCCCTGGATCCCATTTCCTGCTGCCAATGATCTCAGATAGGCTTGGTTATCACTACAGAAGAGCCGCCTCCACCACCCACTTAGGCTCACCTGAACCAACCGAGCCTCTGCGATATGACTCAGAATCCTGCAGGTTCCTGAAGACTCAGTCTAATGCAGGGGACTGCAAAGTAGAACTATAAGGCCCTATCCCTTCTGAAGTTTATAAGCACTAATTATAAACTAGAACGTTTCCCAGCACACAGCAGACACTCAACAAATATCTGCTGAATGAATTTAAATGACCATGGTTGGTAACAAGTTAATATTCTGCCTATATACTCCAATAATAAAGACTATAGTAGTAATGCAAAAGACAACTGCTTAATTGATTTACTCATATAAATCAAATTAAAATCTTTTCTCATGGGAGATTAGGCAGATGCTTCATTTAAAAATATTGATTTTTAACTTATTTAAAAACCTGTAAATCCTACACAAATATCATTTTAATTGCCCAAGTCTAAGCTTTTACACTATTCTTTTCCCAAGTGTGATTTATTAAGCACTAGATAATTTAAAAGTCTAATGTCTTATTTTCTGAAATTAAAATCTATAACCACACTTTCTTACTTTTCCACTTAAACAATCAAAAACAAGTTGTCTACCTAGAAGCCATCGTTATTACAGGGATATTTTTACCAAGTAGACAGATATATATTTTTATATAGTTTCTTCAAAGGGTGAAATAGTCTTTACTGTGAGTTCTTTTTATATTTAGCAAATACAGAGTTCACTTTCCTATGAAAGTTAGGGATACCATTCACAGAGCACTCCCTTATCAGTGTAGCGCCCAGGGCCATGAAACCTCATTTCCAGTGGAAAGGGATGTAGAGTACTCTGTATTCAGAGTCTTTGCAGAAAGCATAGTTACCCTCCTCCTCCTGTGACATAGCTGTAGCCGCCGGTGCCCAGCCCGTAGCCATAGCGCTCTCCCAGGAACACCGGCTCGCGGGGGTCGTAACAGCTGAGCAAGCGCTGGAGCCTGGAGATACTGAGATGCCAAAGGGAACGTAAGTCACGATCATTTAATTCAAACGTAGTTTTAGGATAAATACTTTACGGTTCTTATATCGCACTGTTACATGTAGTACTACGCTGAAATGATTTGGAGGGATTTATAGAAGAAATGGGAGTTTTAAAAGACAAAAATAAAAACGTGGACACCGTGTATTACTGGAAACAGAAGAGAAATAGAGAAACAAGGGACTTATTTCCCAGTTTTCACAATCCCCTGCCAGCCCAACGCTGCCTCACGTGGGTGGGTGTGTGGCAGGTGACTGCAGTGGAGGCCGCCAGCAGGCTGCAGATCTCAGCTCCACCAGTCCTGTTCCCAGGTGAGTGTGAACCAATGCTCATGCCTTTTCAGATGGACTTGGTAGTAAAAAAAAAAAAATTGTGATGGCCTAAGAAGGAGTTTCTGGGGTGCAAATGAGTTGGGGGTGGGTCCCCTGGAAGGGAGGGGAGAGAATTTGGGGCAGTGAGACTTTCCTAGAAATCCTTAGTTGACAAAGCACAGCTGTGTTCAAGGATCCCTAACAAGGCCACCCCAGTCCACGAACTTTTTACCGTCTACTTTTTATGCCTTTGAATACCTTTTGGCCCCTATCCACCTTTGCCAAGTGCCATCTATAGCAGCTTAAAGGGCATTTAGAATGCCTTATGAGCTTGCCAGAAAAAGTTCTGCAACTATATTTATGAGAAGATTTTGTAGAAAATAGAATCTAGAAATAACTTCCTTAAATAGACACAAAGGCGATGCTAAGAAAGACCACTTTTTTTCTATATTTTAAGAACTTACACCACTTAGAAATGCCTTATAAAGTCCTCCTTCGGTTCCTCCTAATCTAGACCTTTCCACCAAGTCCTAGCCTTCCTCACGATGCTAATCAGCATTTCTTAAAATACGTTTTTCCAGGGTCAATTTTAACTTTGGGTTAAAGTTTTTAATAGGTTAAGTAAACTTTAATATTCTTCTCAGAGTACATTATTCATGAACACTCAGAATCTCCCAGAAGTGATGCCATGTCAGGCATCTCTTCAAATTATTAACCACGAAATCTTTTCCTGGAGCCTTATTTGGGGGCAGGGAGGTAGGGACGGGGGATAAGAAAATAAAGTACAAGAAAAGATCACCTATGCCATCCATGCTCAGGTGTCTTACAAAAATACCCCAGCTAGCAAGCAACGCTGAAACTAAAGAAAACAAACATCACACAAGGGGATTGGTCCTCAAAGAGTCTACCGTCTGTAACGTTGACTGAGTGACCAGAAAACATTATCTCCGAACACTATAGGGTTTGGGGCATTTAAACTAAACATTCTGAGCACCTAATTTGGAATCGGTCTTTAGGAAATCATCTAGTTAACAATTCTGCAGAGGAAGACAAGTAAATAGTGGGGTATACCAAAAAAATGTATATATATTTTAAGAGACCTTACTGGAAGTAAAATTGATCATTCGCCAAAAGTGTAGGAATCACAGGTAAAATGGATGTGCATTAACATGTGTGTATACTTGACCAGTAACGGCACATTCAACTCAACTTCGAAAAATAATACATAGATAATGTCTCTTAAAACATGTAAACATTTCTTTTGGCACCTTCTGTGTGTAGATGTTATTCAGTGGTGAATACCCTGTTAAAAGATCTCTAAGGAAACTGTAGGCGTTGGTTGGTAAAAGCCTCTGCAAAACCTCACAACACTCCAGGGTAAATTTATATATATAATTCTAGACCTGAGAAATTTATGAGATCGTTCTTCCTCCTGCATGTTATAAAATTATCTATTCAACTCAACAAGCTTCAACAGTTTTGAAGCTAAAACGACTGGGATCTAACGTCTCTCTGGGTTTCTTTTCCTCATAACAGTAACCATTTCCATTTTCACACTAACATTTTTAAAGCTGAGGGCTCACAGACTCAGTTGAGAGCTACCATATAGTTCATATTTGCTAAGAAGTAGAAATGTGGACAAAGCACAGATCTGGAGGTCTACCTCAGGGAACTCGGCTACTGATTCAGAAAAAAACTTCACTTGACAATCTGTTGCCATTTCAGGCAATTCTGGGGCACAGAAATGAAGACCCGCAGCACTGTGCTGCTCCAGAGTCAGCGCTGTCTGAACTGGGGTATTAATACACCACAGTGCATACAGATTCTAGAAAGAAAGAAAAAATCTAGAAGATGCTCTTTAACATCCAGGACAGATTAACTTTTTATTTGGAGATAATTTCACGAGTACAGAAAAATTGCAAGAGAAGGACAACTACATCACACACCTTTTACCCAGATATGACATCCATTAACATTTATCCCATTTATTTTATCCTCTTTTCCTCCTCCTCGCTATATATACATGTGTGTGTATATATATGTATGAATACATATGTGTGTATATGTATATATTTATCTTTTTAGAAATTGTGAGAGTTTAAGTTGCATGTGTTATGCTCTTCTCCTAACGACATCCAGGTTGATTTCTAAGAACAGGAAGCGTAAACAACTTCAGGAAATTTAACACAGCAAGTTTCTTAAAAGAGTTAAATATAAAAAATGTCCCAGACATTCCACTCCTAGGTATTTAACTGAAAGAAATGGAAGCAGATTTCTATACAAAGACTGGTATACTAAGGTGCATAGCAGCCTTAATTAAAATAATGCAAAGCACGGGCAGTGCCTGTGGCTCAAAGGTGTAGGGCACTGGCCCCATATGCCGGAGGTGGCTGGTTCAAACCCAGCCCTGGCCAAAAACTGCAAAAAAAAATGCAAAGCGGAAACAATGATACAATGCTTGTATCTGAGCTAACCACTCGTTCTAATTTTAGGAATTGGCCCAATAACGTCTAGTAAGGCATTTTCCCCTCCAGTACAGGATGAAGCCCAGGGTCCCCTGTTGTACTTGTCACATCACTTTAATTTGGAACAGTTCCTCAGCTTCTCTTTCTCTTTCAAGACAATGGTATTTTTTGAATATGTTAAGTCCTCTGCTTTTTTTTAATAGAATGATCCTTTATGTTGGGTTTGCCTAATGTTTTCTCATAGTAATGCTCAAGTTCCCTAATCCCAGGCACAGTGTTCCATAAGCAATTTGGGCACACAAGGCCATCTGCCCTTCTTTGGTAACACTCATTCTGATCCCCCTGTCAAACTGTTATACATGGTTTCTCTGCTGACCAGTGACTATGTTTCCCCTGCTATTTCTAAGAGGGTATGAGTAGTACTTCAAGACATGTAAATACCCTGGTCCTCATCAAAACTGACTCCTAATTTAGCATACATTAATGGCTCTTGCCTGAATCAGTCTTTACTATGATGGTTATAAGGGGATGACTTGCCACATTATCTGTCAGAACTCGTCACTGTCCTGTGAGCGAGAGCATGTCCTTCTTACTCACTTATTTTACTTACCTATTTATTACCAGCATGAACTCACTGTCTTCTATTTTTTTTTGTTTATTTCAGGTTCATGTGGAGATATAAACAGTTTGATTTCACAGTTTGTGTTTGCAAGGTTAAAGTATGATCTGTACATGTGCCCCACACCCTAGTACTGTGCCATATAACTGTGCGCTGCGCCTGCCGGATATGAATCTGCCCAACTCCTTTCTCCCTGACCCCAGTTGAATTTCATGTGAGCACACAGGGGTTAATCTACTAGTTCTAATTTAGTGCTGGATACATGCAATGTTTGTTTTTCCATTCTTGAGATACTCTTAGGAAAATGGCCTCCAATTCCATCCAGGTTGTTGAAAAAGTCACAAAATCTCTGTTTTTAAGGCTGAATGTTACATACTATAATCTATTAAATCCATTCTTGCATTGAAGGGCGCTTGGGTTGTTTATACGTCTTTGCCATTATGAATTGTGCTGCTGTAACATTTGAGTGTTAAGTATCTTGATCATGCAATATCTTTTTCCCCATTGGGTCATTAGCTAGTAACAAAATCAAATGATAGGTCTACTTTTAGCTCTTGGAGGACTCTCCATACTGCCTTCCACAGAGGCTGCACCAGTCTGCGGTCCCACCAACAGTGTGCAAGTGTTCCTTTCTCTCTGCATCCACGCCAGCTTCTGTTGTTCTTAATTGGTTACTGTCTCTAATTATACTGATGCTTAACTCAACCCAGATTTAGCTAATGGGAACCACTTCTGTATCCCCTTGACATTCACTTTTCTATTTTCTTTTCTTTCTTTTTTTAAAAAAAATTGTTTTTTCAGCACTTCCTTACGTTCTGATATAAAAATATATTCCAAATGCATCTTTACCCTCCTTGCCTCAGCCCAGGAGTCAGCTGTCCCTCTAGGGAACCTTTCAGGGGAGAAAGCAGCACTATTAGGTCTAGGCAAAGGTCGCTCAGTGCTACTGGGATATCCTTGCTTCCAACCTCTTTCAGCAGAAACACATATGTGAACACACACACACACACACGTATTTTAGGAATCGTGAGTTCTTACAGATTTCTCCAATTCCCATCAACTCCCTTGGCCTCCTCTAGTCTATATTCATAACTCCTTTTTTTCCAGTAGGAGCTTTGGCTCCCCAAAATATTACCATATTTTTCAATCCTACAACATATCTAAAATAAATTCAGAACTGCCTCAATCACACCACCTTAAAAGTCAGACCTACTAAAAAACCAGGATTTGCTTGACATTCCTCTCCTCTTGCTATACCTGAAAGAAGGTATGTATTTAAATACCATCTCCAACAGTTATTTACATTAGTTATATTTTTCCTTCAGTGTGATTATATTTTCACTTGAAATACAGTCGGGTTCATCCGTTTCAAAAAGAACAGAATTGGATATCTCCAATTTTTTTTCTGTTCTTGTTGATTTATTTTTTCATGTAAATGGCCCAGTAATACAGTTTTATTATCTTTCAGCTCCTATAAGTTTTCTTTATAATTGAGACATGTCAGTAGATCCTAGAGGATCAAAAGTTCCATAGGATCGAAAGCTCCATAGGATCGAAATTCCAAGTCAGCAGCAGCTTCTTCTAGTTCTCCAGTTACATTTTCTTCCAACTTCTACTGCATCTTGGTCACAGCCTGCATCCAGGCTGTGATCTAAAGTCTGTGGGCTTAGGGTAGAGATCACTAATTCTCCTCTTGGAATACATTGTCTGTTGAGAACTATAAAATATTATCTTAATATCTCCAACAAAAGGACTGGTCATGTAGGAAGAGTGGTGAATAAAGATCTGTTCTGCTGTTTCTCCACAAGAAACTTTGTACTAACCTCTGCTAGCGTCTCATTAGCTTGTTTGTCAATGGTTTTCTAACTTTTAATTTTTCTAAATAGAATTGCTTATGTTTTTCAAGTTTGGTTTTCATTAACGTCTTCTTGAGAAGTTTCTGTCTTAACAGAGTTCAGATTCCAGGTATTTTAATTCTGAGTTCCGTCTGACTTCTTATTGCTTTATTCCTGTAGACTTAGGGGGCACAAGTGTAGCTTTGGTACGTGGATATATTGCATAGTAGTGAAGTTTGGGCTTTTAATGTACCCACCACCCCAAAAGTATGCATTGTGCCCAATGAGTAATTTCAGCCCTCATTCCCTTTCACTGTCTTCCCACCCTTCCCCCTTTTGAGGCTCTAATGCCTGTTATAACACTCTGTAAGTCCCTGCAGACCCACAGCTTAGCTCCTGCTACTGAGTGAGAAAACATGTCATTTGGTTACCCATCCCTAAGTTACTTCCCTTAAGATACTGGCCTCCTGGCTCGGCGCCTGTGGCTCAACGGGCTAAGGCGCCAGCCACGTACACCTGAGCTGGCAGGTTCGAATCCAGCCCGGACCCATCAAACAACAATGATGGCTGCAACCAAAACATGGCCGGGCATTGTGGCGGGTGCCTGTAGTCCCAGCTACTTGGGAGGCGGAGGCAGGAGACTCTCTTGAGCCCAGAAGTTGGAGGTTGCTGTGAGCTGTGATGCCACATCACTCTATCCAGGGTGACAGCTTGAGGCTCTGTCTCAAAAAAAAAAAAAAAAAATACTGGCCTCCAGCTCCATCCAAGTTGCTGCAAAAGACCTAATTTTTTATGGCTGAGTAGTATTTCACGGTGTACACATATATATACATATTTTCTTTTTCAAATGATTGTACCTTTTAACTTGGAATTTTCCATTTCAAGCTTCTGTGTGTGCTCTTGCATGTTCTCAGTATATCATGTCAATCCTGTGCTTCCTGCAATTGACTCGTGATTTGATTTAATTTCTTCTTTGCATCTTGCATCACATATTCTAAATTAATTTGGAAACATAACCTCTAGTGAAGCCTGTGGCATAGGTGGTACTTTAGGGTCATCAGTTCTTCAGTTCTTACTGAAGGTGCCCCGCTGCTACTTCTGTTTTCATGTTGATACAGTCTTTCTTTTAAATAATTACATTCACTGATTAATTACATTCTCCTGATTATTCTCTTCCAGCAGAAGAATCTGCTTTTTATTTTTACTCTCAGCTTGGAATTTCACGCTAGCATGAAACTGGTCTGAGATAATAATGACTGTCTTTTCTTCACCTTGTTGTCAACATCAGGCAGTTCCTGTCAAAGCAAACATACTTCCACTTGGTAGCTGAGATAATGTCTCCTCTATAGATGCCTGCTTTCCAATGTATTTATTCACTTTCCCATGTTCATTTTGATGTGTTTATTCAATTTCCTTCATTTGACATTTGTTTGGCTTAGGTCTCTGCATGTTTTAAAACCACTATCTTTCCAATGAGATCGTATCTTACTCACTGGAGCTCAAAGGCTACTGAATTTACCGTCAGTGTTAGAAAGTTGTTGAGAAAGAATCTCATTGTTATCTTTTAAGTAAAACACATCAAAATTCATTTTGTCTTGTAAATGAAGCCACTTATCTCTTGCCTTCTGGAAGGCAAGTTCTAAGTCACTTTGTGATGTCTGACTTTGATCATAACCACATAATCATAGCAGGAGATGATCTGAAACACTACGAGTCAACTTTTTGTGTCCACTCTTTATTTGGTTTTTTTCCTTCTCCAGTTTAGAATTTCGCATTGTATTCTCAGCTATCAGAACATCACGATGTCACTATCCTGGAATGTTCTTTTTGTTAATGTTTCCTCATTCCATTTTATCTTCTATTGAGGGTCATAATTCTTTTCTTTCACAATTTTAATGTCCTTGAAATATTTCTTTTCCTTTTCCTGGTTCTGATTTTTTCTTGTGTCTATTCCAGTGGCAATTTTCATCCTGTAGTATACAATTTGTACACAACAGATCTTTCCTTTTTCATGACTAAGAGAAATCGCAGAATTTCTTTTCTTTTGAGCAATTTATACCTCCTTTTGTTTGCAAAGGTAACTGATCAGATCCCATCTTGTAATGTTCTGGCATTTGGTTCTCAAGAAAGTGGCCTCTGGTGTCACTTTGCTCTTACGCTATGTTTACCAGTTTATTATAAAGAACATCACAACAGATACAGATGAAGAGATACACAAGACAAGGTCTGGGGTGAGAGGCACAGAATTCCCACAACCTTCCTGCGTGCCGCCTTTCAGGAACCTCTACATGTTCAGCTATTGGGAAGCTCTCTGTTTTATTTTTAAATATGTAATATATTTCCATCTTAATTTTTGCCTTGACCTAACTATTGTTCAGCAGTAGGTTATTGAGTTTCCACGAATTTGTGTGGAATTGAGTATCTCTGCCGGAGTTGATTTCTAATTTTATCCCACTATGTCTGAGAAGATGCATGGTATAATTTCCATTTTTTTGTTTCATTTGCATCTGTTGAGACATGTTTTATGGCCTAAGACGTGATCAGTCTTGAGAGAATGTTCCAGGTGTATATTCAGTAGTTTGGCAGCAGAATGTCTTGTAAATGTCTTTTAGGCCCATTGGCTCTACAGTGTCACTTAAGTCCCACATTTATTTATTTTCTGCTTGGAGGACCTGTACAATTCTCTCAGTCAGATGCTGACATCCCCAACGATCACAATTTTACTATTTATCCCTTCGTTTAGATCTAGTAGGATTTGCTTTATAAATCTGGGTGCACCTGTATTAGGTGCATAAATAGTTAGAATTGTTATATCTTCCTGTCATTATATAACAATCACCTTTTTCTTTACTTTTGTTGCTTTGAAGTCTATGTTGGCTGATAATGGCTACATCAGCTATTCTTTGGTTCACATTTGTATGGATTATTATTTTCTATCCATTCACCTTGAGTCTAAATGAAACCTTGTGGATTAGACGTGTTCACTGTAGACAGCAGATACCTGGCTTGTATTTTTTTATCCAGCCAGCCAGCATACATCTCGTAAGAAGGAAGTTTAATCTATTCAGTTGAATTGATAAATGGAGTGAATTTCTGCCCATGCTGTTGAGTAGAACTTTATTCCTTTGGTTTCCCTCTTGAGCCACTGTGGTATCTGGGCTGAACTTTAGCATTTGTATGATTTTACATTGGTTGGTGTCGACTGTGCTGTTCAGTGTATAATGCAGATCTGAGTTCTTCCTGCTGAGCAGGTCTGGTCTTGACAAATTCTCTCAATGTTTGCCTGTCTGAGAGACTTTTTTTTCCTCTGAGAAAACTCAGTTTTGAAGGATACAAAATTCTAGGCTATTCATTATTCTGTTTAAGAAGCCATCCCCTTCTGGCTTGCAAGGTCTCAGTTGAGAAGTCTGCAATTAGTGTGATGGGTTTTCCTTTGTAAGTTACCTGATGTAAGTTACCTGTTACAGTTGGTAGGAATTCCTTTTTCTGTTACCTTTGGCCAGTATGATGACTATATGTTGCGGAAATCAAAAAATTCTTTGAACTAAATGATAAAAGGAACACAAGTCATCAAAATCTGTGGGATTCAGCAAAAGCAGTCATAAGGGCAAAATTCATAGTCTTAAATGCCTACATAAAAAAAAAAAGAAAGAAAGAAAGAAAAAAGGATGGGGGCAAGATGAGGCAACTTTCATCAGAAGCTCCCATCCAGAAGGAGGAAAATTGGACTGAAGCAAAATCAGAGTAGTTGAAAGTTAGGGTAGATCATAAGAAAAAGAAATCAAGGCACTTAGCGACCCCATCGACACAAACTGCAAGGACAAGGACGAGAAAGAGGAAGGAAGAGAACAGAAGACAGTTATGGAATGGATTACGCTGGTGGAGCCCAAAGCAGAATAAAAGGGTAAGGGGACCCCTCCCCCACTCGGGGGCTCTGCGCAAGCCCAGAAACACAGGATATCTCACCCCCAACAAGAGTACCATGAAGGACAATAAGTCCAGGTTCTCCTGCACCTAGGAATATCCTCCTTTGGATCCCATACAGCCTGGCAGAAGAGGAAACAATTTTGGCTCCAATGGCCTTGCAGCCACTGCCCATCACCCTTCTTTCTTGAGTTGCCCAACAGACTGCCTTCTGCCGAGGCCTGTTTGACAGGCCAACTGGAGCACTAGACTGGCTCAGAAAGCCTGGAGGGGCTGCCCTACCCGCAAGCATAAGAAAGGCAAAGGAGCTTTGGCCCCTACCCAGCTCCCATAGCAACTAAGGAAGAAGGGTTGCAGAGGCCACCTGCTATGTCACCAGCAACCAGCAGTATCCTCAGCTGGCCATGGGAGGAAAGGGAGATAGGCCCTGCCCACCCCAATGTGTCTAGTGGGAACTCTGAGGGACCTCTGCATTGTGTGGGCCAGTGAACTGTGTGTGCCTTGCCTCACACTGTAGGAGGAAACTGTGGCTCAACTATTACACTAACATTCACGAGGCAGGGTCCCTTCTGAGTCTCCCTCCCGATGAGGGGGGAATTTTCCCTGCCCTCTAGAGTGGCTCTGTCTAGCATCTGTGCCCAGCACGCTCCACCATGATGTTCAGCCCCCAGCTCCCCTCCTGCTGACTTTGAAAGGGCAATCCCACTCTGGGAAAGCCCAGGAAGCAGACAGCAAGTGGCATTTTTACCAAGTGAAAGCCACAGCATTTGGAATCTGTTACAGCAGGGACTCTGGAGAAAACCTCAGCCTTTTGAATTTGTGGCATGGGAACAGTTTGGCTCACTGTCTGGGAGCCGCCCTGGCCTAGAAGTGTTACCTGGAGGTGCTGCCCCAGCCCCACTCACCTATTTTGGAGAAAGCAAAGCTGGTTGTCCAAGACCCCCACACTCTGCATCCCCATAAAGAAGCTTTGGGAAGTTGTGTGCAAGAATGGCCATAGATATAAGCAACAGCCCATTTGAACGGTCACTGTTGCAGGGGAACAGCAAGCTCCATATCCTAGGACCTCTGAATCTGACTTCAGCCTGTCAGTTGTGGTTTTCAAACAAGTGTCCTAAGTACTGCCTAAAAGATCCAAACTAGATTACCTCTCAACCACAATTTAGGGACAACCTAACATTCCGGATTTAAAAGTATAATAATATATAAATAAACTGAAATACACATGGAGAGGAATCAGTAACATGAAAAATCAGAGCAGATCAACTTCCCCAAGAGATCACAAGGAAGATACAGCTGAAAATGCCAGGCACAGAGAAATTGTTGAAATACCAAAAATAGAATTCAGAGAATGGATGGAAAATAAGATGAATGTAACAGAAAAGATGGAAAATGAAATCCAAAAGGAACTGTCACAAGAAATCAGTGAAATTAAAAACAAAGTCACTGAGGATCCGGATATAATTAGGAAGAATATAGCAGAGCTTAGGGAATTGAAAGAGGCATTCAAGGAGGTTCAAAACACAGCAGAGACCTTCAGTAATAGAGTAGAATCCTTAGTAATGGAGGAGAAAGACTCTCAGAAATTAAGACGTTTGAACTAACTCAACCATTCAAAGTAGGAAAAAAAATGAAAGCACAAATGAGAGATAGCACGACACCAAATGCACGAATATTTGAATCATAAGGATTCACGAAGGAGAAGCAAAGGCCTAAAAACGTGAAACTCTACTTCAAGACATTATGGTTGAGAATTATGGATGGTAGAGACTCAGAAATTCCGATACTAGATAGTTTCAGCATTCCAGCATGACTTAGTTCAAACAAATCATCTCCTAGACACATTGCAATTAACTTTGCCAAAGTCAAAATGAAACCGAAAATTCTGCAAGCAGCCAGGCATAAGCAACTTCTTACTGACAAAAGTAAAAATATCAGGGTGACAATAGACTTTTCAGCTGGAACTTTTCAAGCCAAAAGAGAGTGGTCATTTACTTTTAACCTTCTTAGACAAAACAGTTTTCAGCCCAAGAGTCTGTAAAATTAAGTTTATTTGATGGAGAAAATTAAGTTTCTTATTTGAAGGAGAAATCAAATCTTTTACTGACATGCAAACATTGAAGAAATTCACCACAACAAGACCAGCTCTGCAGGAAGTACTAAGTCTCATTCTTCACACAGACCATCACAACTGACCTCCAGCAAAGTAAAGATACCCAGTAATCAAAGGACAAAGCTTCACTTCCACAATGGCGTAAGGGACAAAACTAAGCAATGGACCTTGACAAAATAAGACAAACAGAACTCCATCCTAGTCATAATTTCAGATATGATCTTTTTTCTTTTTCTTTTCTTTATTAAATCATAGCTTTGTACATTAGTGCAATCATGGGGTACAATGTGCTGGTTTCATATACAATCTGAAATATTTTCATCAAACTGGTTAACATAACCTTCATGGCATTTTCTCAGTTATTGTGTTCAGATATGAATTTGTCATTTTCTTCTATTAAGTCATTA
>CAUYON010124600.1:0-11205 GCA_963573935.1 Arctocebus calabarensis
GCACTCTACTCTGGGCAACAGCTTGTGGCTCTTTTTAAAAAAAAAAAAAAACAAAAATAAAAACAAACACCCCCCCCCCCCCCCCCCCAGAATTTTCAGCTTCAGGCTATTGCTGTTTAACTAGAGCATCTCTGGTTGAGATAATCTCCAGTCCAGTGAGCTATCTCCTGTAGTTCAAGGAACAAAGAACATTCCCCTGCCCCTTTGATTATTGGCTTTGGGCTGGAATGCAAGTTTTAATTCCCCAAAGGGCTCAGGGGGTTCAAACAAACAGCTCATAAAAACATTTCTGCTCTTTTTCAGGCCTTTGCCTCTGTTATTCTAACACTCAGAACCTATTGTTGCCAGAATTTCTCTCTATGCTGAGACCTTGATTTTTGGGGTTGAAAAATGAAACCACAGACCAGGCACATAAGTGATAGGATGCAATTTATTGACAGGGAGAAAGATTGATAAACATGATAAATAAAAGGGGGGAAGAGAGGGTGCAGAACCTCCAGAAGCAGAGAGAGAGGGGGAACCTGATTGCAAAGTCTCCTCCAGCCCAGTCTTCAGTTTAGGAGGTTTATTTTTTTAATATTTATTTATTTATTTGAACAAAGTCTCACTTTGTTGTCCTCGGTAGAGTGCAGTAGTGTCACAGCTCACAGCAACCTCAAACTCTTGGGTGCAAGCGATTCTCCTGCTTCAGCCTCCCAAGTAGCTGAAACTACAATCCTATCCAGCAGGCAGGAGATTTTGGGGAAGTATGTCACAATTAGTGACAAGGCAGAAAATGATCCTAAATTAGCACAGGAATGTGGTCCTTGCAGTTTTTGCCTCAGGCAGGGATTAGGGTGTATGCTCCCTTCTCAAGGTGGAGCTGTTTTTGAACTTGCTAGGGCCCAGAAGGTGTAGCTTGGAAAGGGCAGTCTATTTGTTTCTAGAGGTGGGGGTCTGATTTCTGAGCTTACCCAAGTCCTGAACAGAGGACACCTGTATCACTATGATTGTTACTTTACACAGCAAAGGGAACTTTGCTGAGGAGTTTGAGTTTGGGATCTTGAGGTGGGATATTATACTAGATTATCTGCATGAACGCCAAATGTAATCATAAGGGTACTCAGAAGAGGGAGGCAAGAAAGTCAAAAGAGGAGGAAGGTGATATGATGACAGAACCAGTATTGAATGGTGTGACTGTGAACCAAGGAATGCCAAGGTGGCCTCTAGAAGCTGGAATAGACAAGAAACAAATTCTCCCCTGGACCTTCCAGACAGGACAGCCTTACCAACATGAGATAGACTTTAGATTTCTGACTTTCAGAAGTATAAAAGAATAAGTTTGTGTTGTTCAAGACACTACATTTGTGATAATTCGTTATAGCAGAAATAGAAAACCAATAAATCCACCATGTGAAGAAGTGTATATCTTTGGGGAAAAAAATTTTTTTTCTCTTGAACTTTTAGTACCTCTAAGGGGGAGTAGGGGAGAAGTTCTCCAAATATGCCTGGGCCTTATTCCCTGAGTTAATTAAAAGAACATTGCTAATTAGTGGTAACGATGGGGATTTCCTAGTGAATTGCATTATTTAAAGGGATTATAAAGTTCAAGTTATATCATGGTGCTCATGAATGGAACACCTAATTACTCCAGAGAGAGAGAGAATCAGGAGGCTTTCAAAGGAAGGTGGGCTGATTCTCCAGCCAACTCGAAATGTTGATAGACAAGAAGCCAAACTTCCCCACAGGATACAGTGTGTCAGTCAGGAAACTATTTCCTGTCAGTTGAAATATATCTTTTTATAGCTGGGAAAACCAACTGGTGAGCCATGGAAAAAGGTTTCTTTGTTTATTTACTTTGGCTTTTTGAAATGTTCTTGGACTTGAGCAGATGTTGGACTCTGGGGAAAACAGACTGCAGGATGATTACAGGCATCCCAGACTGCCTCTCCAGGCAGTAGTACTACCAGAGGGAGTGGCAGCAGGAGGTGCTGGGGAGCACCTGGTGCCTGTCTTTCTAGCAAAGGCCAGATGCTTTCCTTTCTCACCTTGTGTAGCTTGTGAGTTCTCCTGAAACCTTTCCCCAAAAAGGGCTTAAATTTTTTAAGCTCGACTTTAACTTAGGAGCCAAATCCTACCTTGGTTGACCGCCATCTTCTTTAGAGTAACACTGAATCTTTGTAGCTGGGGCACAGAGGGGCTCACCATGAGAGTTTAGGCCTGTGGGCATCCTTTGTGCAGGCTTCTCTGCTTAAAGTTCTTCTGGAGAGACCAAGTTGACTTTTAGAGTTAGTCAGTTAGTCTTAGCATAAAACTTGTGGACAAATTTCAAGGTAAGGTCTTCACCTTAAACTCCTGGCTGTGGGCCAGCAGAAGCAAACCCTGCCCCTGAAAGGAGCAGCTGAAATAAGCCAATGGTGTCAGTGGGCTAAACATTGGAGGGAAGGTAAATATTTTAGTTATTTAATTTTCTGGTGCTGCTGGAAGATTTTTCTTATTCCTTCTGATTTAGATTCTTGCAGAAATGTCTGACCTTTTATTTTCCTGCCACACATTGGAAGAAGAGTTGTTTGGGCCATACATTAAATGTACCAGCACTAACAAAAGCTGATGGGCAAAAAAAAAAAAAAAAAAGTCCATGAATAATTTTCATAGTATCTGACACAGCAGATAAGCAAAACAAGATCTCAAATAAACCTGCAGAATTTATTTGAGCTGGGTGAAGTGGCTCAACTCCTATAATCCTAGGACTCTACAAGGCTGACATGGGTGGATTACTTAAGCCTAGGAGTCCAAGACCAGTCTGAGCAAGAGTGAAACTCCATCTCTACTAAAAACAGGAAAACTAGCCAGGTGTTGTGGCAGGCACCTATAGTTCCAGCTACTTGGGAGGCCGAGGCAAGAGGATCTCTTGAGCCCACGAGTTTGAGGTTGCTGTGAATTATGATGTCATGGCACTCTAAGCTGGGTGACAGAGTGAGACTCTGTCTCAAAAAAAAAATTACATGTGGCCTACATGCTTGTAAGAGAAGAGTTGTTGTTGTTGGAGGTAGGTATAGAAGTGAGGAATGCATTTGGCTGACAGGGTAAGGGGGCCCCTTTTACATTGAAAGATGAACTTATACATAAAACTAGCAGTTGCAAAGGAATTGACCAGAAATAGATGGAGGCTAGACTTAGACCATTGAAGGATAGCAAGCAACAAAGATGTCCCCCTGAAAATATGAATAGCTAATACCTGCCAGGTGCTAACTCTGAAGGAGAGATAGTCTTCTCTGTGCCTCACACACATTTTTTTTTTGAGACAGAGTCTCACTTTGTCCTCCTCGGTAGAGAGCTGTGAAGTCACAGCTCACAGCAGCCTCCAACTCTTTGGGCTTAGGTGATTCTCTTGCTCAGCCTCCCGAGTAGCTGGGACCACAGGGTGCCTGCCACAATGCCTGGCTATTTTTTGTTACAGTTTGGCTGGGCCAGGTTCGAACCCCCCATCCTTGGTATATGGGGCCAGCACTCTACTCACTTGAGCCACAGGCGCTGCCCTGTGCTTAACACATTTTAACCCACACAGCAACTCTATGATGAAAGTTCTGTTGTTACCATTTGGCAGGTAGGAAATGAGGCCTACACAGTCCCAATGCGCCCAGCTAGTCAATGGAGGAACCAGTGTTGTAGGAAGATGATGCCTGATGGAGAAAGAGAATCATCCAAACACCAAAATTTGGAGGAAGGGCTTTATTTTAGCTGTTGGAGCCACAGAAGACTAGAGTCCAAAAAATGGTCTTCCCCCCATAGCTCTGTCCTTTAACTTTTATCTTCAGTCAAGGACTCTTTGTCCACAGGTACCCTACTCATTGGTCAGTGTGAATCCAGCTGGAGCAATAGACTTGGGCTTTTATAGAAGCAGAATTAAGCATTAGTTTCCAGGTCCCAGGAAGTTAAGTTTCTACAAACTCCTTAGAGCTGAGTTACCACGGGGAGGACTCTGTAGGTGTGTCCTTGGGACCTTTGTGAGAAGACTCCTGTTCTCTCAGACCTCACTTTCTCACCAGGATTCAGGCAGGCTTGGGAGGAGAAAAATGGAAGCAGGGAAAAATGGGTATCACTCAAAAATAGATAACAATGCATTGAAGCAAAATGAAGCCTATCTTTGGAGACATTTTCATTTCTGAAGGCAGGTCTTCCTAGAAGGGAGGGTAGAGGTTGGGAGGGGTGGCACATCCCTGCCTTGAGCATGGCCCTGGGAAGTCACCTCTCTGGATGCTAAATGGAATCAGTTCATCCTTCCAGGGACATGCCTCTGGTGGCAAGGGCAGCCCAAGGCTAATGGGACAAAGCGCTGATGAAGCCAGAAAAGCAGCCTGCAAGATGGAGTCTGAGAAGCTCCCTGAAGCAGTACAGTGAACACCGTCTGCTGTGTTCACATTCTAACCCACAACCCTTTCCCTGGTGATTATCTGGTTAAGGTTTCTTCATGACAGTGAGGATGTTTATCTCGGAAGACTCGGGGAAGTAGCGATATATAGACAACAGGTGTTGTAGTGTTAGTTGAGTAAAGGTTACTTTGATAATATGATGTTTTCTTTGATGATTCTCTGAGATATTTTGTTAAAGTGAAAATTAGCTCTCTGTGTTTTAACCATTTTATGTTGTCAGAATGAAGAGTACTTTGATGTTATTTCCTATCAGATAAAGTTAAATTTTTCTAGGTCTGTTTCCTTATATTCCCATTATAAAAACTATTAGAATTTTAATGGAGGCAGAACAGAATTTAGAGACTACTCTCGCTGTCCTCCAGAATTGCTGGCCTTCTGATAATAAAGCTAGTTGGATCTAGGGCCTATCTCTGCATCTGGCTGGCAGGATCCCCTTTATCCTGTAATACCACACTGAGAGCTCAAGCTCTAGCAGACTCACACGCTCCTTTCTGTCTGCATGGGCTGCCGGACACTTTGGGAGAACGTGATTCTCTTTGCATTCAAACCTATTGGAATTAATTTAGCAAGTGTCAGTTGTTTCCCTCTGAACTGTGTAGAATGCTATTCTAAAAGTAGACGAACTGGTGAAACCTTCTCACAGCCTTAGTGTTTCATGCACAAATACTGCTGGAGAAGGCAGCCCTTTCTTATCAGAAGTTCCTCCTGAAGATTTTGCTGCATCTCCCATCTCCAAGGAGTTTCAGACACGGCTGGCCCACTGGCGAAGCCTTTGGAGGTGTCACAGTTATGGCTCAGATCCTTGGAGGTGCATATCGGAGGCAGATGAATCAGCTCTTACAAGACACCCTGGTGGGAATGTGCTGGCACAGAGAGAGGGGACTGCGGCACAGAGAGAGGGGACTGCGGCACAGTCCCACTATTTGGAAGGAGCACAGATAGGAAAACAGATGCTAAGGAGGGGTTTATTCCAAGGATGTATAACATAGTCATTGATACTCATGATTCTGTAAGCAAGGGGTAAGCAAGGGAGACTGAACTGGGAGACAGACGGCCCGACCTGACAGCACTGAGAAGGGCCCCCTGGTTCTAAATGAGTGCGCCTGAGACCAGGGCATGGTGCTAAAGCCTTGACAGTCATTGCCTGCAGGGCAAGGGCCACCAGTTCCCGGAAAGGAGTCTTTGAAAGTAAAGGGGACAGAGAATATCAGGAGCCTTCCTGTCCCTCATCATCCCTTCTGAGTCCCTCTTCCTGTCTTGCCCTCTTCTTTTTTCTTGCCTTCTTCCACATTTTCTTTAGTTTTTTTTTTGTTGATTTTGTTTCCTTTTTAAAAATTCCATCAGTATCCTTTAGCTAGGGATAATCATCAGTATCTCTATTCTCTTATCTTTTTTTCAAGCAAAATGCTGTTTTATTTAAAGTAAAGTATCCTGTCCAGTCCCCCACCCTGTGTGTGTTTCCTCTATTTTCACTCTTTAGGGTTGGCAGCACAGCTGGAACGTGGAGAGTGCTCTGGTCTCTCCCAGCCTGAGCGCCACCCTCAGGGACTCTGGGAATCCAAATTGCCTGGGAGACGAGTCCCCGGAGATGCTATAATTAGAGTTAATTATCCGCATCCTTACAGGAGACCTTGGGAACAGATCCCTTCAGCACACAGGGCCCTGCTTACCTCTGTCACAACTAGAAGTCCAAGTCCACATCCTCAAGGTCATCCTTCATTACTCTGACTCTTTTCCCCATAGAGTTTGGAACATTCTGTCATATGACTCATGCTCCCATCTCTCTCTGACCCCTGGCCATTCCTCTGACTCTCTGGAACTCATAGTCTGTCATCAGTGAAATTTCCTGTCTTCATTCTCATCTGGGAACATTTTCTTCACCTCCTGGTTTAACTCTGAGCTGTCCGGTACAGCACGCGTGGCTACTGAGTGATTGAAATGTGATACATCCCAACTGTGATGTGTGACCAGTGTAAAATACATAACAGATTTTGAAGACTTCTTACTGAAGAAAGAACTTAAAATATCTTGAAAGATATTTTGGTGGGTATAAGATTCTGAGCTGACAGTTCTTTTAGCACTTTAAAAATGTTGTATCGTTTCCTTTTGGTCTCCATGGTTTCTCATAACATTTTCACTATATTGGGTTAAGTAAAATATTTTATTAAAAGTAAGTTTACCTATTTCTCTTCATCTTAAAAATGAGGCCAGTAGAAAATTTAAAATTACATATGTGGCTCACATTGTATTGCAATGTACAAAATATACATATATGATGCTGCTCTGCCTGAGATCTGGTTGCCCCAAAAGCCCAGCTTCTTCAGAAGCCTTTCAAATGATGGCTGGTCCTTCTTTCAAGCCCTCTGTTCAGACTAGGCTTACAGGTGTGGTGTTTCCCATTGCTTTTTCCAAGTCATTATTAATAGCATTTCCTAAAACATCCCAGATCTTTTGAAGTATATGCCATTTTGGATTAGATCTGCCTCTACCCCTTCATATTGCAATTATCTACTATTATTCTGGTTGCTCTCTTTTTTTGTTGCAGTTTGGCCAGGGCCAGGTTTTAACCTGCCACCCTCGGTATATGGGGCTGGTGCCCTCCTCACTGAGCCACAAGGGCCACCCTATTCTGGTTACTCTTTGACTCCTTATTGAAGTTCACTGTTCTGAAGTCATCACTCCTCAGGTCATCGGTATGCCCATACCTGGTAGAAAACCTATCAACAAGCTGGCTTCTGCAATCACTGACTTCTTTTGCTTACAATGATTTGTCCTCTATCCCACCCTAGCTACCTACTTTAATGGTCATATCTTTGTCATCACCCATGATCTCACAACTTACAAAATCTCAATTTTAAGCATCCTGTTCTTTAAATTCTGTCTTTCATATTTATAGCATATTTTCTCTAGGCTCCTCATTTTAACTAGAATTTTCTTTTTAAAGATGGG
The DNA here is from genome assembly GCA_963573935.1 of Arctocebus calabarensis. NCBI lineage: Eukaryota > Metazoa > Chordata > Mammalia > Primates > Lorisidae > Arctocebus > Arctocebus calabarensis. The sequence continues at coordinate 7,362 of CAUYON010124600.1, forward strand.
GTCTTGCTGTGTCCTCTATGCTGAAGTGCAGTGACTATTCACAGGTGCAATCACAAAGCAATGTAGCCTTGACCTTCTGGGCTCAAGTGATTCTCTTGCCTCAGCTTCCTCAGTAGCTGGGATGATTCTTGCAGCTTCTCTGTAACTAACTCAACAATTGACTCCACTGGCGCTTCCCATTAATTGGCTCAATCACTTGTTGACTTACCCTGCTTAGAGTCTATGGCTTACCACAGCAATTACTCCCTTGTATCTATATCTTTAAGTCCCTTGTATCTTTTCATCTTTCTGTAATTTCTGGTAAACATCTGACAGTGGGAAAATCCAGCTTGCCCCTAATGTCCACAGCCAAGAATACCATGGCCAGAAAAAATAAATGAAACTGAGCTAGACTCACTCTAAATTTGTGGCACCAAACCTCAAGTGATCCTCAGCAAGTCCTATTAGTCTTGTAGTGTATTTTCTTTACACTCTGTCACTTTTCTCAGAATCCTTTACTGCTCCCCAAAATGGTATTTTTACCCGAGGCTCTACTTTCTATTGCACTGTGAAAATAGAAATAATCACCAAAAAATCTCTAATGTCTGGGACTACAGGTGCCTGCCACAATAACCAGCTAGTTTTTTTTTATTTTTAATAGAGATAGGGTCTCCCTCTTGCTCAGGGTGGTCTTGAACTCCTGAGCTCAAGCAATCCACCCACCTCGGCCTCCCAGAGTGCTGGGATTACAGGCATGAACCACTATGCCTGACCTCCCAAAATGTTATTGACTTATGTTTTCTTCTATTTATTGCTTGAATTTTCTGCTCCCCTTCATAGCAGAACTGCTGGTAAGAGTTGCCTATATTCTCTGCCTCCATTTCTGCACTATGTAGACCCTCTTGAACCACTTCTAGCAGATGTTCTAACCCATCAGCCCAGAGCTACTGTCAGTGTCAGCAATAGTGTCACACAGTTTGGGGCCCTACAGTGGTCCAAGTATTGGTAAATGGCATCACTGTTCATTCTATTGGTTCCACAATTTCTAGTACTCGGAATGGACCCTCTTCTTTCTGGTTGTTTTTTCAAAATACATCCTCTTTTTTTCCCACTGCTACCTAGTCCAAGCCATCACCTCTTTCCTATGATAGGCTCCTGGATTGTTTTTCTTACTCCCCTCTAGCATGTTCTCTATACAACTGTCACATTGATCTATTGAAATAGAACCAGATCATGTCATGATCTACTCAGAATCTTATAACTTTTTTTTTTTTTGGTAGAGACAGTCTCACTTTATTGCCCTCAGTAGAGTGCCATGGTGTCACACAGCTCACAGCAACCTCCAACTCCTGGGCTTAGGTGATTCTCTAGCCTCAGCCTTCCGAGTAGCTGGAACTACAGGTGCCCGCCACAATGCCTGGCTATTTTTCTGTTTTGCAGCTCAGCGGAGGTCGGGTTTGAACCCACCACCTTTGGTATATGGAGCTGGCACCCTACTCGATAAGCCACAGGTGCCGCCCAGAATCTTATAACTTTTTGTCTACACCTGTGAAACAGCATTCCACACAGCATTGCTTTGATCCAGGAGCTAACTCTATAGTCAACGAAGTATGGCAATGGGCTCCTGCCAGTTGGATTCACTGGTCTTAGCTTGTCCCCCACCCCCCCCAAGCTGGCTTGACAGAGCCATGGAATAGCAGAATAGCCAGGGGGTCACGGGGTAAGGCACGCCTCTTGGGGAAGGGACAATTATAAGAGGGACTTAATCTAACAAATGCAATCAGTGTAGCCTAATTCTTTGTACCCTCAATGAATCCCAAACAATAATAGAAGAAGAAGAAGAAGAAGAAGAAGAAGAAGAAGAAGAAGAAGAAGAAGAAGAAGAAGAAGAAGAAAAAGAAGTTAAAAAAAAGGACTCAGTCACAGTGCCAGCTAGGTGGCAGTATCTTACAGGGCAATGGTGAGGTGCTTCAGAAAACTGTATGTGCTCTGAATCAGGTTTTTCACTTTCATGCAGTGTTTATTGAAAAGTCTCTTCCTCAGAGAAATTTCCTAACCTCTTTATCCCAAATATAGTACCCTTTGACATTTTATCTCCTCACTGTGAGTGTGTGTTTTCCTTTTATAGAGACAGGGTTTTGCCCTGTCACCCAGGTTGGAATGTAGGGGCATGATCGCCCAGCTTCCTGCAGCCTAGAGCCTCAAGCAATCCTCCTGCCTCATCCTCCTGAGTAGCGGGGACTATAACGTGCAACCCCACATCTGGCCAATTTTTAATTTTTTTGTAGAGATGAGGTCCTGCTATGTTGCCCAGGCTGTTGAACTCCTGGCCTCAAGTGATCCTCCTGCCTCAACCTCTCAAAGTTCTGGGATAATAGGCATGGGACATTGTGCACAGCCACTCTGTGGTTTTCCTTCTATTTAGCTCTTATTCTTTTTTTTTTTTTTTTTGAGACAGAGCCTCAAGCTGTCGCCCTGGGTAGAGTGCCCTGACATCACAGCTCACAGCAACCTCCAATTCCTGGGCTCAAGCGAGTCTTTTGCCTCTGCCTCCCAAGTAGCTGGGACTACCGGCGCCCACCACAACGCCCGGCCATTTTTTGGTTGCAGCCGTCATTGTTTGTCGGGCCCAGGCTGGATTTGAACCCACCAGCTCAGGTGTATGTGGTTGGTGCCTTAGCTGCTTGAGCCACAGGTGCAGAGCCACCTCTTATTCTTTATGTGAGATTATTTTTATTAAGATTTTTGTTTATTTGTTCATTTTCTACTAGCACATAATCCCCACAAAGGAAAGACTTTGTCTCTTTGTTTTCCTTGGCTAAAGTGAAACCTTTTAGGGGAGCTTTGAGATATTTCTCCACCTTGTTTCTTGGCAGCAGAAGTTGGTTATAAAGATTACAGAAGGAAAAAAAGTCACTTTTTCTTGTATCAAATGATAACTTTTATAGCCAATCCAATTCAAGTGTTTAAAACAATCATTGCCTCCTAGCAACACATTTTTATAAAGCTAATTAAATACTGCTATATATTATGTAATCCTCTGGCTCTCACTCCCCTGTCTTAGCTCCCTTTTAATTTACTAAACTGACTATATTTAATTTTGAACAATTTCCCTAATAGAGAATCAATCATTTTATTGAAAGCGAATTCTTCATAATTACCAGGTTAACTGCCAAAGAAGTGTGACCTAAAATAAAACTTTTTCTTTTTTTTTAGAGACAGAGTCTCACTTTGTCACCCTCGGTAGAGTGCTGTGGCATCACAGCTCACAGCAACCTCCAGCTCTTGGGTTTAGGCGATTCTCTTGCCTCAGCCTCCCAAGTATCTGGGACTACAGGCACCTGGCACAATGCCTGGCTATTTTTTTGTTGCAGTTTGGCCGGGGCTGGGTTCGAACTTGCTGCCCTCGGTATATGGGGGCAGTGCCCTACTCACTGAGCCACAGGTGCCACCCTCAAATAAAATCTTAAAGCTACCCTCTGCAGATGACTGACTGAACCCAGTCATGTAAGCTAAGATGATCCCTAAAACTGAGTTGCTAGCCCTGAGAAGGAAGATCAGACAGGCCTCCTCATGCTCCCTCCCTTTTAAAAGATGCCCTTTGTGACTTAGACCATACCAGACCTAACGCTGTACAAGACAGACCTGCAGGTCCTCAATATATACAACAAACCATCTGGGTCTGGGCATATTTCCTGTAGTGCGTCTCTGGTTAACAGACACTATCTTTTTTTTTTTTTTTTTTTTTTGAGACAGAGCCTCAAGCTGTCACCCTGGGTAGAGTGCTGTGGCATCACAGCTCACAGCAACCTCCAATTCCTGGGCTCAAGCGAGTCTCCTGCCTCTGCCTCCCAAGTAGCTGGGA
>CAUYON010124601.1:0-23587 GCA_963573935.1 Arctocebus calabarensis
ATTGTGACTCTCTGAAAGATGCATTCAAGTCAAGCAGCCTTTCTAATTTCTATGCATCTCTCCCCTCTGAGACATATCCTAATCTCAGGAACCATGCACTCAAAATGGCAACCATCTTTGGCAGCACTTATGTCTGTGAACAGACATTTTTCAGAATGAAACATTTGAAATCTCCAACCAAATCTAGACTAAATGATGCACACTTACATCACTTGTTACGACTAGCAGTGACAAATACGGAACTGGGCATTGACCATCTCATTAGCCAAAAGCAGGCCCATAGTTCCCATTGAAATCCTGGTAAGTTTGTTGATTTAACTTTATTTGTTCTTCATTTTAAATATTGTATTTGTTCCTGTTTTGTTTTTTTACTTCAAAATAAGATATGTGCAGTGTGTATAGGAATTTGTTCATAATTTTTTTTAAACTATAGTCCGGCCCGTCAATGGTCTGAGGGACAGTGAACTGGCTCCGTGTTTAAAAAGTTTGAGGACCCCTGATCAAGATTGTATGAGAAAAGGGACATCGTGGACATTTTCCTGACATCTCACATGAGACTGTGATTAAAATCTGTGGCCACTCAGAAATCAATGACTCCTGTAAGAATTAAAGAATAGTTAGGCTAGGGGCTAATTTGAAAATATTAAAGAAATCCAAAACTATATATATATTTTTTCTTTTCTTTTTCAGGTTCATGTGAGGGGGCGAATGATTAGGTTCCAATGTTTGCGTTTGTTAAGTAGAGTCCTTGTTGTAGCTGTGTCCTGCACCCAGGAGGTGTGCATACACCCTTACATTGTGTCTATTTGGTGGGAGCTGACCAATCTCCCTCCATTCTCCCCCTTCCCCACCTTGAATTAATCTGAGTTTTTCTCTGGTGTGGATGTGTATTAGATCATCTACTGGCTTCATATTAGCATTGAGTACATTGGATACTTGCTTTTCCATTCTTGTGACACTTTACTAAGAAGAATATGTCTCAACTCCATCCACATTAATATAAAAGATGTAAAGTCTCTATCTTTTTTAGGACTGAATAATATGCCATGGTATCAGTACAAAACTATACTTTGGGCTAGGCATGGTAGCTCATGCCTGTAATCGCAGCACTCTGGGAGACCAAGCCAGATGCATTGCCTGTGCTCAGAAGTTCAAGACCAGCCTGAACAAGGAGACCCCCATCTCTAAAAATAGCCAGGCATTGTGACAGGTGCCTATAGTCCCAGCTACTTGGGGGCCTGAGGCAAGATCTCTTGAGCCCAAGAGTTTGTGGTTGCAAACTTTGTGATCTATGATGCCACTGCAGCACTCTACCCAGAGTGACAAAATGAGAGTCTGTCTCAAAAAAAACAAAAACAAAAACAAAAAACTACACTTTGAACCCAGACTCTAATCCTTGGCATTGCTCCAAGAAATTGGAAGGAAGTGACTTAGGAAAGTAAGTTTCCCCTAACATGTTGAGGACATGTCACCAAGGAATAGCAGGTATGTTTGGCCATTTTTAGGAGTGCAGTGTGGGTGGTCCCCGTCCATTGCTTAGCTCATTGAAAGAGCAAGATAACCAGGAACCAGGCTTTCTCCAGACAGGCGAATCCATCCATCCACTCACCACAGCAATAGGAATGAGAAGAGGAATTTTGGAGCCAACACTCTGATCTCCACTCTGAGTAGGTCTTCTATTTGCACGACATAAACAAGTACACACATACACACACATACTCCTCCCCCCACACACATACATACACACATACACACACACACATACTCCCCCCACACACACTGCCCACAAACACACATATACACACAAACCATTTATTTCCTGGACAAAAAAAGTAGCTGAGGGATACAGCACCTTAGTCACATAAATATTTAGCACATTTTATCTACTCATCTGCTCCAAATGCTGTTGCTGTAACCTTCTGACATCCTAAGTTTTCTGTTTCATCTCATGATAAGAGCCTAACTAATACAGCCTGTTTGGAGAGCGGTATGAAGAATCCTCAAAGAACTCAAATTAGACCTCCCGTTTGATCCTGCAATCCCATTACTAGGCATCCACCCAGAAGAAAAAAAATATTTTTTCCTAAGAACATGTGCACTAGATTGTTTATTGCAGCTCAATTTACAATCCCCAAGACATAGGAGCAACCCAAGTGCCTATCGACCCATGAATGGATTTATAAACTATGGTATATGTACACCATGGAAAACTACTCAGTCATAAAAAAATGGTGACTTTACATCTTTTGTATTAACCTGGATGAAGTTAGAATACATTCTTCTTAGTGAAGTATCCCAAGAATGGAAAAGCAAGTATACAATGTACTCAATACTGATATGAAGCCAGTAGATGAACTAATACATACCCATGCAAGAGAAAAACTCAATTTAATTCAAATTGGGGGAAAGAGGGAAAAGAGGAGGGAGAGAGAGGAGGAGGGGGGGATGGGTGAGCACCCACCTAACGGGCACAATGTGAGGGTACATGGCACACCTCCTGGGTGTGGGACACAATTGCAAGAGGAACCTCACCTAACAAACACAAACATTGTAACCTCTTGTACCTAGTAATCACTTGTACCCTCATATTAATCTGAAATAAATAACACATAAATACATAAATAAATAAATAAACATTGGTTCCTACCACTGAGGATAGGAAGGCAGCCGTATTCTGACCAACTTCAGACTTGGCAACTAAACTGAAACATCCCAGCAAGGCCATCACACTAGATTCATGGCTTCCATTTGGTTTAATGTGCTGTGTAATTTGTACTGGCACCCGCAAGATTTCTACCTCCATCAGCCCTCTACGTCCTTTCACAGAGGAGTCTGCTACTCTAAGTACAAAGGGAGCAGCAAATCATATTCGATTTTATAAAATCTTTCAAACCACAATTTGGTGGTTTGTAATATTCTATGTGTTCCTGGGTGTGTTAAAAACCAAATTATAAATCACAGTAAAAAATAGTACAAAATGTGTACTGTGATTTATAATTTTGTTTTCTTCCTCACCTCACCAAATAGCTGAAAAGTCATAACTCTGCCACCTGCTTTGGGGTAACTTAGTTGGCCCCATTCCTTTGCTACTAACTTTTTTCCAAACATGAAGATTTGCATTTGTAAATCTAGAAAAGCAGAGAACTTTTTTCTATTTTTACCAAGAAACTTTGACTTTCATTTTGAGAGGCGCCGAAATCCAGTTATACATTGCAATCTACCCTGGGGTACAGGTGGAGATAATTTGTAATGTCTTAATACAAGGGGAAAAAAGAACCCTAAAAAATATGAGGCTATGTCAGGTAGACTTTAGAAATAAAGAAACTAACCAAAATCCTGTCTGTCTCTATCAAGGATTATTATGCCTTGGAACTGTAAAACTTCTTAGAGCAAGTTCTGCCCCAGGGATTATAATTATCTTTATTATACAGCAACATAAATAACATCCATCCTAGCAGGAGTGAAATCCTTGAAAATGATTATTTACCCAAAATAAATATTTCTTAGAAAAAAGAAGAAGGTCTACAAATGAAGAATATAAAATGTAAACACAACTGAATTTACATTTTAGCTTTGTGGCATTAACTAAATAACCAAATCTGGTTGGTTATTATATTCTCACCAACCAATTTATGGTCTATAAACCAGACATGACTTGTACACAGCAGGTGTTTGGCGAATGTGTACAGAGAGAGTAAATCAAAGATATTGTCTACAATAGGGTTTTCAATACTTTGAGGGTAGAAGCTCCCTTTCAATCTGATGAAAGCCGTAAAATGGAGTGATACATTCCAACATATCACTTACTACTACTCATATGTTTCTCTCAAATGATGAGCAGATGAAGCAAGGTGGTTCTGTAGAACATTTGTTGCATTAGACCCTAAACTGCCAAGTTTAGGGCTTACAAAGGAGAAGGCTTCCTTCCTCTCTGGCCCAAGTCCCCCTCGTGATAGGCCCAATGGGAATCCCATATCCACGTACAGAAACTGGTTTTCAACCACTAAAACATATCTTGACATTTGCTTTTGTTGCCAAACATAATTCCTTCATCTCTAATGTTCATAGTCCCTAAAGACTATTCTGTTCATTTCCCAGGTCCCCCGTCATGGCTGGAGGTCTCTTTGCTGTGGATCGAAAGTGGTTTTGGGAATTGGGTGGCTATGACCCAGGGTTAGAGATCTGGGGAGGAGAACAGTACGAAATCTCTTTTAAGGTAAGTTTCTAAGACGCTCTTCACTCCGCGTCTGCATAATTTTGACAGTTCTGATAGAATATGACTTAAGAGTGACAACAGCCCTGTTGTCTTCCCAAGTGAGCTTTTGTAATTTTGAATTTTTTAAAATTTTATTATTGATGTACAATCACTATATATATTTTGGGGGTGTACATGAGCCATTTTGATACACATACACAATGTATAATAATAAATCAGGGTAACTGAATTATTTATCACTTCAAATATTTCTCTTTTCTTTGTGTTGGTAAGATGACAGTTCTTCTAGCTATTTTGAAATATACACTATTGTTAACTTTAACTTTCCTGCTGGACTATTGGTTATTAGAACTTGCTCCTCCTGTTTAACTGTATTTTTGTACCTATTACCCAACTTCTCATCAGCCCTCCCCTCCCCTGTTCTCTGCTGACCACCATACTACTCTCTACCTCATGAGATCAATGTTTTAACTCCTATGTAAGAGAAGCTCTGATATGAGTCTTTCTCTGACTGCCTTGTTTCACTTAATTTAATGAACTTCAGTTTTAATCATGTTATTGCAAATGACAGGGTCTCATTCTTTTTATGGCTGAATTATATTCCATTATTTGTACAATAGGACCTCTGTATTGTATGTATCAGTATTGGAGGCCTAGTTCTTTTTTTTGTTTTCTTGGGGTTTTTTTGAGGGGGGGTTGGTTGTTTTTTTGAGATAGAGTCTCACTCTGTTGCACTGGGTGGAGTGCTGTGGCATCATCATAGCTCACAGCAACCTCAAACTCCTGGGCTCAAGAGAGCCTCCTGCTTCAGCCTCCTAAATAACTAGGTGCCCCTCACCACACCCGGCTACTTTTCCATTTTTAGTAGACACGGGGTCTTGCTCTTACTCAGGCTGATCTCAAACCTCTGAGCTTGAGACTGCATCAACCTCCCAGAGAGCTGGGGTTACAGATGTGAGACACTGAGCCCTGCCAGTCATTCAGATTTTGATCACAACCAGTTATTTCAAAATTCCAGTAACAGAAGTGTGAGCCTGAAAATATAAATGACAAATTGAAGCTCTTATTCATGTAAGTCTCAGATTAACAAGTTTTTGGATTATTTTTACTTGAAATTGGCCAGGCCTACACTTGCTGTCACCATAAATACCCAGTAAAATTATATACTTTATTGCACATAAAATGTACACATGCATATATATACATATTTATGATACAGTATCAAATTTCAGAGTTTATGAACCAAAAAAAAAATTTACCATAACATATGAAGAAGTTAAGCAAAGCAAAATAAAGTGCAGAAGTTTATAATTCAAATTGCCAAAAGAGACTTTTTAAAAAAAAAAAAAAAAAAAGGAGATTCATAAAGAAAAATAACCCTCTCTTTTGCCTTTATTATGGTCATTATTTATATAGATGTGTAAGTTGATTCTTGCAACATTTTTCATACAGAAATCTCCAGTTAAGTAAATCAGCATTTGCTAACTATTTCCATTAAAAACTCATCAGCCAGTTCTTGCTGATGAAAAAAATGCATCCTGAGTATAGTACAAGTAAAAAGTAAGAATCCAATTAACTTTTGAATTTATACATAAAAAGCAAATGATAGCACTGATTTGTATTAAATTGTAACAGTGACATTCAACATGTTAACGGCCATGTTATGTTGTCCTCAAAGTCTCATAAAACAGATATCCCCAAAGAGAAATTCAGGGCACATAATTGTAGGCTTCAGAACATCTAGAATTTTCCTCTCACTATGCTGGCAATAGTCCTTGAAATAGCATTTGTTAAATCAGTGCTTTTTTGAGCATTATTCAAACACATCTAGTTTCACATCTAAGGCACTTTTTAGTTTTGAAACAAAGTCTCACTCCATTGCCCTGGGTAGAATTCTATGGCATCAAAGCTCACAGCAGTCTCAAACTTCTGGGCTCAAGCAATCCTCCTGTCTCAGCCTCCAGAGTAGCAGGGACTACAGGCACCCACCACAACGCCCCGCTAGTTTTCCTATTATTAGTAGAGACTGGGTTTTGACCTTGCTCAGGCTGGTCTTAAACTTCTGACCTAAGGGATCCTCCCACCTCATCCTCCCAGAGGGCTGAGATTACAGGCATGAGCCACTCATCACTCTGGCGACCTTAAGTCACTTTTTATAACCTTTTAGTAGATGCATTGTTTTAAGAATTTGCCAATGTCTGGGTTTTTCTGTTATAGCAATAGTTTTATCCTGTGTCACAGCATATATAGCAGAAGGTATAATACTAATAATTGTAGGAAAAGTAGGCTCTACAAAAAAGATAGTGACTTTACATATTTTGTATTAACCTGGGTGGAGTTAGAACACATTCTTCCTAGTAAAGTATCCCAAGGGTACCTCTACATTTACTCAGTCGTATATGGCAGATGCTAAGTTGAGTGCCTTATGTGTGTCATCTAGTTTAAAATCACAACTCTGAAAGGTGGGTATTACTGTTCCATTTTAAAGATGAAAAAAGTGAGTCTTAAAATTTTAAAGAATTTTAGACTACTTTTTTAGTTTTAAAGATGAAAGAAATTACTCAGTGTCCAGTAGGGATTAAAATGCTCTATTTCTGTTTAATTGCCGAGAATACAGAAACGTGAAATTCTCTGACACTCAACATAAGATTCACCAACACCATTCTCAAGTTCACTGTTAACTTTCCATCCCTACCTAATGGTTTATCTCCTTGAACAGAGGCCAATTTCTTCATTTCAGTCTAGTAGCATACCAGCAAACTTTCTGTTGATCAAAGCAAAATGCTATTGATTGATTATCAGATAGTAACCATGCATTAGCTGGGTGCAAAGTTTACAACAGTACCTACAGAGGGAAGAACAAAATATTACACCTTACCTCAGCTTTCGAGAAAAAAATGGCATAGCTGTGTTTTTTCAATATCATCAGAATTCAAGGGATATATTATAGTTTTCACAGGTCAAGAGGGTTTTTTTCTTAAATTCTCTTAATTCATGAATTCCTTAAGCTTAAAATGTTATTAAGACAATTTCTATTGGCCAGGCATGATGGTGCACACCTGTAATTCCAGCACTGTGTGTGGCTGAGGTGAGAGGATTGCTTGAACTCAGGAGTTCAAGATCAGCCTGAGCAAGAGCCAGACCCCGTCTATACGAAAAATAGAAAAACTAGCTAGGCGTGGTGGTAGGTGCCTATCCCCCCAGCTACTTAGGAGGCTGTGGCAGGAGGATCACTTGAGCACAGGAGTGTGAGGTTGCTGTGACCTCCCTAGTCTGGGTGACAGAGTGAGACTCAGTGAAAGAGACAGAGAGAAAGGAAAGAAAATGTCCATCGAGCGAGAGCTACCTGGCTGAACGTAACGACCTGGATGGTGGGTAAAATTTGAGAATCTGTAGCGTTTGCAGAGTGTACATTAGCATTCCAGATCACAAAGATATTTCCTCGGCAAATCTACACTTGTGTCTCTCACTCCTCTGTCACTTGCATCTATCACAGCTCTTCTGGGTGACCTGAGGTCTCATTACCTCACTTCTTAGTCTTCAGCTAGCTGTCATTCTGGAGGATATAATTGGGATGTGGTCCTGCGTCTTTTCTAGAAGCCATGGCAACAGGCACTGGGTGTGCAGGACTGAGTTGTCCCGGGTTGTTGGTTGGAGTGGCAGATTCTTTGGCCACCACCGTGTCTTCCCAGGGTCCCATTTCAGACGCACCCTTCATTCTTCTCACTGTTGTCTGCTGGCCTTGGCTTCCTGTCCACTCCGCCCCTGTTTCTATCTATAACATGAAGAAGAGAGATTTAAACAGGTGGTGGTAAAACTCGCAATGAGGCAAGAATTTTCCCTGTGACAGGAATCCAAAGAGTCAGGTATGAATATCTCTGTGCATTGGTAATAAAAATAAGAGAGAAAAATCAAATGTCTGCATCTGGAGACATGTCCCATAAGTGGCATGAAGCATGCAAAGTGCTGAAGTGTTCAAGGTGAGCAGAGCTTAAGGTTTGGAAAACAGTCTGAATAATTGAGCGTTCATTAGCCTCTTTTACATCAGAATAATAGAAACTATGTTAAGACCAGAATGTAAATGTTCTTCTTTTTTTAATTTTGCTGATACAGAGTCTCATTTTGTCGCCCTGGGTGGAGTGCTATGGCCTCAGCCTCACTCACAGCAACCTCAAACTCCTGGACTCAATCGATCCTCCTGCCTCACCCTCCCAAGTAGCTGGGACTTCAGGCGCCTGCCACCATGCCTGGCTAGTTTTTCTATTTTTAGTAGAGAGGGGTCTTAACCTTGCTCAGGCTGGTCTCTAACTCCTGAATTCTAGGGGTCCTCCCACCTCGGCCTCCCAGAGTGCTAAGATTATAAATTTGAGCCAGCGTGCCTTGCTGAGAACCTACGGTTTTAATTTATAAGCATTTTTGCTTTCTCCATGGTTGTCTGAAAATACAAAAGCCCCTAGGGTGTTTAATTTATACTCCTAAAACAGTTTGTTTACCTCCCTAGAAGGGTAAGGCACAGCCTCATTTATAGGAGCTCACTCTTGTCCCCATAAGCCTTCTGGAAAGCAACAATCATGGTGACACTTGGTACAAATGGTTTTGTCAGAAATAAATTCAGCCTTATAAAATGTAGTCATTAGAAATCCTTTTCATGCCAAGGTTGATTTTCAAATATTTTATATGCATTCTCATTGCTTTTATGTCACAGTTATATCAGAGACTGCACCTTTCTCCTGAACCTGCAAAGTACCTCAAAGCATGGTTTCATCTCGTATCCAAAATGGGACAGAAGCCTTTTTATGGTGCACAATAAACCTCCTGATTCACAAGAAAATATCTAAAGTTGTTCCTATGGGGTTTTTTCTGCCTACAATGTTAGCCCAGGTGACATAAAAATATCCATTCTAATTCAACATGCTCAGAATTGATATTCCAAAGAAAATATTAAAACGACTGTAAACTCATTCAGAAACCCAAAGATAAACAGAAACAGCTGCTAAATGTCACACAAGCAAGTCTGAGATTCATTCCAATTACCCAACGAAAGGAACCTCTGGTGTAACCAACCATTCTCCAGCTAAAGTTTGTGTCTATTTGATAGAAGAGCGGCAGCAAGGGTGGCTTCCTCCAGTTGTCACCTCGAGTATGTCTGAGGGCATCTTCCTAATCCCTTGCTTAATTTTATTTTAGCTTTTATAAGGTAGTGCCAAGTGAGCAAAAATAATAATGATGATGATGATGATAATAGAAATAACAACTTAACACAGCAATATAGTACTTGTGTTAGGTCAATTTCACTTCCCATTGTGATCTTTTTCTAATATCAAAATTTTTCTTTTCAGATGTTTTTATTTTTCTGAAAAATGAAATATAATATCTAAACATTCTAATGCCTTCTATGTATAAATCTATAAAAGGCAATAATCCTCCCCACTCACTTCAAAAGGTATTTGTATAAAAATTTACAGAAAATTCTCTAAATGATTCTTAAGACCTTTACTCAAATCCCAAAGGCAGAATTATTCTGAGTATCCAGAAAGTAAACACACATTTAACTTTAGCGGCATAAGAAGTGGAATTTTATACCCTACATCACAGTCAGCAATTTGTAATTCATAAGGCCAACCTACATTGACCCACCTTATGAAGTAAACACATTCCCCCAACTTTACAGCAGATGAAAAGGAGACTCAGGAAAGGGCTGTGTAACCTGCCCAGTTCAAACCTGGTCACAGTTTCACCTCCTCACGACAGTATAGCAACTTGTCCTCAAGATAAAAATAATTCGCTGGGCAAAGGAAGAGCAGAGAGAGGGAAAGAGCGAGGGGGGTGGGGTCTTGGTGTGTGACACACATTTTGGGGGAAAACACGATTGTAAGAGGGATTTTACCCAACAAATGCAACCAGTGTAACATGGTTTCTTGTAGCCTCAATGAATCCCCAACAACAAAATAAATAAATAATAATTCGCAAATGCCATTATGAGTACTTAAGAGGATTCACTTTTTTTTTAAATTTTGGTGAAACGTCTCCATATTGAATATTGCTGTTAAATAGATAATGAAAGGGCCAGGCGTGTTTAAGGAGGTTTATTCTGGGCCAAATTGGAGGATCACGACCTGGAGCCACAGCCAAGAAGCCTTGAGCAGGTGGACGTGTGGTGGCAGGGAGACAGTTTGGTTTGCTACATTTCAGGGAGACAGGAATCATGGGTGAGGTGAAAAGCAATACATGAAAAACATACATTGGTTTGGGCCAGAAACATCTTGAGGCAGGAGCTTACGGGTTCTAGGTGGGTTTAAAGGTTCATTAGCTGACAATTGGCTGAAAATGTTAGGCTTTGCCTAAAAGAGTGGGAGTCGGTGAAAAGGGATGCTTAAGATAAAGGGTCTGTTAACTGGAAACAAAGTCCCCACAGACCCAGGGGTTTGCTGTGTGCTTTGAGCACCTGCAGGTGGGGCTTGCAGAGCCTGAGGCCTGTTAGTGACTCACAGGGGACAGATCTAAGGAGGGGACGGTGACAAGGCAGGTCTGATCTCCTTTCTCACTCCCAGCAACTCAGTTTTAGGGACCCCTTGACTCAGAGGGGGTCCAGTCAGTCAGCTGCTGGCGTGGGTGGGGAGCCTTAGGATTTTATTTCAGTTCACACTTCCCCAAAGGGCACTCACCTGAGCAGCTCACCTGAGGTGCCTGTTTCAAAGCATCTCGGACCCTCCTAGGCACCTACGCCCTCGCTCTTCAAGAAGAGTTTCTTTATTTGGATTCTTTGGCTTGTAAGACAACAGAAACCCAGCTCACTTCTCATTTAGAAAGGAGAAGAGATTGGGAGGAAGCTTAACAAACTGCAAGGAAAACAAGCAGGTCTCAGGGCGTCCCCAGGGCCTCAGATTTGCCTGGACCTTTCTCTGAATCTTTCTCTCCTCTGCCTCACTCGGGGTCAGCTTCATTCCAAATCTTTCCCTGCCATGGACTCTTCCTATCCCTGACGCCTGGCCACTGAACAGCTCTCAGGTTTCATTTTCTCTTCACCCTGCCCCATGAGGAAAACCCCGAGAAGGACTTTCCACTTGGCCCCACCCTGAATACCAGCCCCGCCCAGGGGATTGGGGGTGAATCTTGTGCCCGGATATTTCCGTAAAAGAAGGAAGTTCTTGTTCCATAACAGAAAGCCAACTTTAAAAAATGTTTAAAGAACTCTAATTTTAGCAGAGAGTGAATCTGAAAAATTTAAGCAACAGATTCAAAATCTAGAGGCATATGGAAATCTGGTTAAAAAGAAGACAGTTGGCCTCTGATGTACCTTCTAAGTAAGCTGTAGAATCATGAGTTAAGGGAAATAAAAGATGAAGTCCTTAACCATAATATTTTGCCCAAAGAAGCACATTTACTATGCTTGAATCCTTCCTCCCCAAATTGAATGTCTTTAATAAACTAGCAGTAAATGGGTGTAGTGGCTCACACCTGTGATCCCAGCATTCTCTGAGGCTGAAGGGGAGAATCTCTTGCACTCAGGAGTTCACCTGAGCAAGAGCAAGACCCCATCTCTACTAAATAAAAAAAACTAGCTGGGTGTGGTGGTGGGCACCTGTAGTGCCAGCTGTTCGGGAGGCTGAAGCAGGAGGATCGCTTTAGCCCAAGAGTTTGAGGTTGCTGCACGCTATAGTTCCATGGCACTCTATCCAAGGTGACAGAGCGATACTTTGTCTTAATAAATATTATGTGAAAAAAAAATTTCCCTATTAAGTATGTGGTCTGCCTGAGTAGGTAGTCATGGTAAAATTACAACCATGACATTTGTTACTATATATGATTAACTTTCGTTATGACATGTAAGAACAGCATCTGAACATATGCCTTGAGTTTAATATTTCCTGAATCCAGATCACTAAACAAGGATTCTGTGTGCCTGAGGAAAGGTCAGCGGGGGCAGGAATGACAATGCCACCTGCTTTCTAAGATGAGCATGACTGCAGATTTCAGAATGCGCACTCAGAGTGCGGATACGTCTGTGTTCCACAATTAATTGGCCTGTTTTAGAAATTCTGCTTTTTACATTTTAAATGTTTAAATTGACGTGTTAAATCTCAATGTTATTTCTGCAAATGATTCTGCAAGATCATCAAAACAAATATCTATATCAATAAGATTTCTATGCATTAAATGCCAGTGAACTTCTAGAATTTTTTGAAAAGCCAACATGTCATCTATGGAAATAAGATTTTGCTGAACTAGTATTTTGGACCTAGGATTTATGGAACTAGGATTTGGAACTAGGGTTGGAACTAGGGTTGAATCTAGGGTTTGGAACTAGGATTTATGGATCTAGGTTTTTAAAGATGTGATTTTTCTTCCTTGGTTAATCTTTTAAAATAAACATAAATTATTGACTTAGACCACAAGAGATTTTTGAGATGTTTTATAAATCCTTTTTATTAACTTATGTTTACCTTTTTGGAGACTTCACCTCGTTCCCGCAGGCTGGACTTGAACTCTGAGGCTCCAGCGAGCCTCCCCACTCAGCCTCCTAAGAGACTGTTCTGTGTGAAATTCACTGTTCTTTCTTACACTTTCTGCCCATCAGGTGTGGATGTGTGGAGGAGAAATGTTTGATGTTCCATGTTCCAGAGTTGGTCACATCTACAGAAAGTACGTCCCTTACAAAGTTCCATCTGGGACCAGCCTGGCAAGAGTGAGTAACTCGGGATCAGACCCAGCTGGGCTTGACTCGGCTTCCTGTAGGCAGAGTACCAGCCTCGTGCCAGTGTAGTCCACGGCACAGTCACCTTCAGTGTCGGTGACACATGGACATGCCTTGGGGGCCCTCAGATATTTTCCTGATTAACTAATTAATTAACTAATTAATCAGGAAAAATAAGAACAGAAAGAGCTGTGGGTTTAAGTTGTCACTGAAACTTAAATTCTCGAATGAAGTGTGATAAGATTTTCATTATGAAGTGAGGCTTATTTGGGAGAGATTGGCCTCTCTGGTTCTCTTTCTGACACTATTAACAGTGTCCATTTTTCTTAAATCACATCCACAGTCTTGAACAGCAGTTGGAGTTTACAGCCAAGTTGTTATGTTATGAACACCATGAAGGGAAATGCAAAAACCTTATCCAAAATGTTTGGGACCAGAAGTGTTTCAGATTTCAGATTTTTTCCCAATTTTGGAGTATCTGCACACACATAATAAGATGTCTTAAGGAGGAGACCCAAGTCTAAGTATAAAAGTCATTTAGTTTTCATATGCACCTTATGCACACATCCTAAGGGTAATTTTACGCTATATTTTTAATAATTATGTGCATAAAACAAAGTTTTCTTTAAGTATTCATGTGTGGGATTTTCTGCTTGTGGCATCTTATCAAGCACTCGGAAAATATGGGATTTGCAGGCATTTCAGATTTTGGAGTTTCAAATCAGGGAAGATACTCAACTGTAGTTATATTGTTCCTCCCCCATCCCCAAATTATTCAGGCATTAATAATATACCTTTAGGCTGGGGCACAGTGGCTCACACCTGTAATCCCAGCTCTCTGAGAGGCCAAGGCAGGTGAATTGCTTGAGCCCAGGAGTTTGAAACCAGCCTGAGCAAGAGTGAGACCCCATCTCTATTAAAAATAGGAAAAACTAGCCAGGTGTGATGGTGGGAGCCTGTAGTCCCAGCTGCTAGGGAGCCTCAGGCAGGAGGATTGTTTGAGTTCAGGAGTATGAGGTTGCTATGAGCTATGATGATGCCAAGGCACTCTAGCCTGGGCAACAGAGTGAGACTCTGTCTCAAAAAAAAAAAAAATAGTAATAGTATTTACCTTTAAATTGCCATAGAAATACACTTTGAAGAAAGGAAACAGATCACAAAATCATAAACTGATTAAAGAGATATGGTTTAATTCTGTCATATGACCTTAAATACAGATGAATCAGAAAAGAACAAGAGTTCATAGAAAGGGAAATAACTAAATGATTTTGAGCACACATCACCCATCAGCCACGTAGATATCCTAAATCATAGCAGTTTAAAATATACTAAAGACAAGGACACTCTGTCATTTCTCCATTTCCCCATTCATATGCTAGCCTGCCGTGCCCGGAAGGGAGCCGTTCGCCGGCGAGGCAGATGGGGGCGTGCTCAGTTCACAGTCGAAGGAGAGGGTGAAAGCTGGCAGGAAAATTGTGCTGATCTCAAAGGGCTTGTTTTCAAAAACTGAAACCATTCGTGAACTTCTCAAGAAAGAAATTAAGAAATTCTTTGAGGGCTGTCAAATATAGGAAAACCAGGGCTGGTGCATAAAACTTACCGAGGAAAAAGTGAGCATTCACTTGAATGAAAAAGATGCCCTCACTGTGAATTTTAATCTTTTCCACTCAAATTTTACTTGAGGGCTCATTTTAATTTATTTTTTATTTTTTTCCTTCTCTCAACTGCCAGAGCAATCACAAAGTCATAAACACTGAAGTTCGGCTGTCACTCCAAGGAACATTTTATGATCATATATATATTTTTATTATTATTATTATTATTTTGTAGAGACAGAGTCTCACTTTATCGCCCTCAGTAGAGTGCCATGGCGTCACACAGCTCACAGCAACCTCCAACTCCTGGGCTTAGGTGATTCTCCTGCCTCAGCCTCCCGAGTAGCTGGGACTACAGGCGCCCACCACAACGCTCGGCTATTTTTTTGTTGCAGTTTGGCTGGGGCGTGATTTGAACCCGCCACCCTCAGTATATGGGGCCAGCGCCCTACCCACTGAGCTACAGGCACCACCCATTTTACAATCATTTTAAGGAAAAAAAAGGTATGTTGAAATGAAAAGCAATTCTGATATGTGATGGGAGCACCCCACTTCCTCATAATATCCTATTACTAAATCACCACAAATGGTGAGAGGTTGATAAGATGTTTCAAATGCAGGGCCTCATCGAGGCACCTGGGGCCTTCATCTCATCTCTCTGATTAGCAGATGGAGATGAAGGCATAAACGGGACCCCAACAACACTTCTATTCCTCTGCAACACTTGTCTGCTTCTTCCAAAGTGCATGTCCATCATTTACGTACCTGTGTGAGTGGGTGATTCCAGCAAACCTTCAGAATACACAGACAGGTGAACAGCCTGATGCATGATGGCATGTGTTGCGGAGATAAATTCAAATAACTCGTTCTTCTGTGCTTCTGTTTACCTGGCATTCCTGTCTGTTTGGAGGAAGGGAGAGAGCCTTGTGTGAAATCACAAGAGGTCAACACAATGCAGAGAGTGATTGTCTAGTTGCAGCAAAAAGAAGAGGAGGGGAAATGGTGCAACCGCTGTGACCTTCCTCAGTCCTGTCTAATTCAAGGACTTGGAAGAGAAGCCTCAAGGATACCTCAGTCTGGTCAGTGTGGGGGCTCACACCTGTGATCCCAGCACTCTGGGAGGCGGGAGTAGGAGGATCCCTTGAGCTCATGTGTTCAAGAACAGGCTGAGCAAGAGCAAGACCCCATCTCTACTAAAAATTGAAAAGCTAGCTGGGCAAGGTGGTGGGCACCCATAGTCCCAGCTGCTTGGGAGGCTGAAGCAAGATGATTACTTGAGCTCAGGAGTTTGAGGTTACAGTGAACTATGATGCCACAGCACTTTACCCAGGGTGACAGATTGACCCTCTGTGTCAAAACCTGAATAAATAAATAAAGTTGCAGTGGGTAGCAGTTAATTCATTCAAAAAAAAATAAAAAAGATCACTCATGCCTATGATTCCAGCACTCTGGGAGGCCGAGGAAGGAAGATTGCTTGATCTCAGGAGTTTGAGACCAGCCTGAGCAAAAATGAGATCTCGTCTGCAAAAAAAAAAAAAAAATGAGACCTGAGTTAAATTAACAAATTTCACAGAACTGGGATTCCCACCCTCCTAAAAGTCAACACATGAATGCTTCTCCATTCTTAACCTGACCTTGGTCTCTGCTACCCGCTCCTGAAATAGCTGGAAGACCACCGTGTCTGACATGCAAACCACTTGCCCTTGTTTGCGTCGGAAAAATACATCTGTCGAGCAAAAGCATTAACAAGGCCAAATGACTAGTTTGACACCCCAAACTAAAATCATCCACAAGGCTATAAAATACTGTGATGGATGTGAAATCAACAGTCCCACAAATTGACCTTTCTCCCCTGATGACTATAAATCAATGTACACTTGTAAAGCTGCCCAGCAAACAGGCTCAGCCTTTCTTCCACTTCTCTTCAAACCACAGGGCCTGGAGGCTCTGAAACTATTATTGAGTTCAGGGCCACAGTGGCCTAACCCAGGCTTCCTCCCCAAAAAGCAGGAAATGATGGATTCTTCCTCCATAAACTCAAAAAGGCAGCAAGGCTATTTCATGTTTGTGGCAAGAACTCAAGGTGATTCTCAAGCTTGCAATTGGTCCATCTGCTTCTTCCTATCTGTGTTTGGCCACAGAATAAAATTAAATACCTTCTGTTTAGATGGGGATATTTATCTAAGGAATTCAGGCATCTTCCGTGAATAATATTTGATTATTCTCTGTGACTTTATCCTTAAAGATCAATCATAAATTCATCATGTGACAATAATGATGTAATAAATCATCAAGATAGGATGCATTTATTGTGCACGTGCTGATAAATGTCATCTCTAGCAGCCAAGAAGGCACAGACTGGAGAAGTTCTGTCCATAAGTATTTACTAACTGCCTACTCTGTGCCGAGCAGAAATGCACACAGCTTGCAGTATATCCTGAACCGACAGCCTGGGGCCTTGCCAAGGCTGGGACCTGCTTCTCTCTGATGCCTGCCTTGGAAGAAGCCAGCCACAGAGTCACGAGGACACTCCAGCAGCCCTGTAGAAAGGTCTGTGTGGGAGACACCTGAGCCCTCTGGCTCAGGGCAAGCACCAACTTGATATGTGAGTGAGCCACCTAGAGAAAGATCTTCCAGCCACTCTGAAGGCTGGAAGTTATTCCCCAGCCACCACCTAGCTGGAACTCAGGAGAAACCTAAGCCAGATTACCCAGCCCCATCCAACCACACCCACATTCCTGACCCACAGAAACTGTGAATGATTTTTTAAAATAGCCATTATTGTTTTGAGCCACTCAATTGTATGGTAGTTTACAATTTATCAACAGAAAATTTATATAGTTGTTTCTGCTTAATAGCCTTTCATCATCAATGTTCAGCATAATTCCTTTTTTTTTTTTTTTTGAGACAGAGCCTCACTCTGTCACCCTGGGTAGAGCACCATGGAATCATAGCTCACAGCAACCTCAAACTCCTAGGCTCAAGTGACCCTCCTGCCTCAGCCTTCCAAGTAGCTGGGACAATAGGCACCTGCCATCACATACAGCTAGTTTTTCTATTTGTGGTAGAGATGGCATCTCATTCTTGTTCAAGCTGGTCTAGAACTCCTGAACTCAAGGGATCCTCCCACCTCGGCCTCTCAGAGTGTTGCGATTACAGGTGTGAGCCACCACATCTGGCCAGCCTAATTTCATTTTAAGGGTCACTATTCTCACAAGTGGTATATTTGAGGCTTAAAAATTAGGCAAGCTTGTGCATTAAAAGGCATTATGGACAGAATGAAAAGGAACCTCCCAGAATAGAAAATTAAAATTCAAATCTTTTATCTGATAAGGGGTTAATATCCATAATATATAAGGAACTCCTTCAACTCAACAATGACAGACAACCCATGTGAGAATACTTTCCTACAAAAGAACAAAGAGGTTATTCCATACGGTCAGTTCTTTTGCAACAGAGGTGTAGAGGCAATGTAGTGAATAGCGAAAAGGTAATTTTTTCAACAAAGTGTGTTAGAAAAATTGGATATCTACACCCAAAAAAGTAAATAAGCCTCAATCTATATTTTTCAACTTATACCTAAATTAACTCAAAATGGATTATAGACCTCAAACACAAAGAATTAAAATTATAACATTTCTAGAAAACAGAAACAAAGAAAAACTTTGGGGAGGTTAACCAAAAATATCTTAGATACGACACCATACACACTATCCTTAAAAGAAAATAATTGATAAATGGAACTTCATTGAAATTCAGATTTCCTATTCTTCAAAGGTGTCAAGATGTTAAGAGAATAAAAAAATGCAAAGAAAAATTGTTTGTAGTTCACTTCTCTGACAAAAAGAACTTCTATCCATAATAAATTAATAATTCTCAAATTTTAATAATAAGAAAAAGTCCATTTTTTTTAAAGGGCAAAAGATTTGAACAGGCACTTTCCCAAAGAAGAAAGTAAGTAAGTACGTGAAAAGATCATGAGTAAAATGGTACAACCAATTTAGAAAACAGTTTGGTAGTTTAAAACTTAGACATGAGCTAGCCATGCTCCTTCCAAATAGTTATTCAAGAGAAATGAAAGCAAATGTTCTTGTGAAGACTTTACAAGACTGTCTATACAGCTTTATTTATAACAGCCCCAAACTAGACACAACCCACATGTCCGTCAGTGGGTAAATGGAAAAGCGAATCATGGTTTCTTCTTAATAGTGGAAACACATGAAGGGAGCTCAAAATACTTAGGCTGAGACAAGAAGAACACATACCGTGTGACTCTATTCACACAAAATCCTGACAAAGACAAGTGACACTGGAGTGACAAAAAGTAGGGCACAGAAAGGGGATGGGAAGAAGGATTGCAAAGAGGCAAGAGGAGGCTGGACTGGGTGGCTCACACCTGTGATCCCTGCACTCTGAGAGGCCGAGGTGGGAGGGTCCCTTGAGCCCAGGAGTTCAAGATCAGCCTGAGGAAGAGCAAGACCCATCTCTACTAAAAATAGAAAAACTACCTGGACATGATGGCAGGCACCTGTAGTGCCAGCTCCTTGGGAGGCTGAGGCAAGAGTATCCCTTAAGCCCAGGAGTTTGAGGTTGCTGTGAGCTGTGACGCCACAGCACTATACCAAGGGTGACATGGTGAGACTCTGTCTCAAAAAAAAGAGAGAGAGACATGAAGAAAGCTTTGCAGTTGTTGTACACATTTATTATCTTGATTGTGGTCATGGTTTCATTCAAATATGCCTATGTCATAAGGTAGCAAGTTACATGCTTTAAATGTAAGTATTTTCTTGCACATAAATTATTCCTTAATAAAGCTGATTCTAAAATCAAACCTACAAGCAGTTTTTAAACATGTTGGATATTTTGGGGAGTGGTTTTGTGTGTTTGTCCCATGTCTAAAATGCTGTCACAAACGCTACCATAAATATCCAAAATATTTGGACAAAAATATAACAGATGTAAAATCAGAGAAAAAGCTAACCCTGTTGAAGATAGCTGAAAGTGGATAACCAGCCACCTGAAAACAGCTCACTCCGCCTTGGGGAAGAAGGAGGAGAAACCGCCCTCGGAGAAGCTCTCTTTGTAGGAAGGCATTAGCACTGAAGGTCTCCCACTGACTTCAGAGATGGCTTCAGAGCTGAGGAAGTAGAGCTTGCAGAATAATTGCAGTGAGGTTGGACTCTCTTAAGGAGATTCTCTTGTGAACTGTACCCATGATGACATTATCATATTATCAATGATAAAAAGGCCTTGGGTGGGAACTGCCAAGCCGCTGAAGCATCAAAAAAAGAGACAAGAAATGCGTTCAAATCAAAGCTGAGCTTTTAAACCATGGCAGAGGGTCACCATCTCTTGCTGTAGGCATGACTGGGACAAGCAAGAAACTCTTTCTGTGTAAGATTGGCTTGGCTAGTTATCATCAGTTTTGCACCAGTTTCTGAGGCAAAAACCACCAAAACATACATATACACATAGCTACAGAAGGAGAAATCTGTCACTCGACCCACCAAATATAACAGCTTAATCGTAGGCTCACGTGCTTGCACACATAATAATAATCACACCCTGCCCAGGAAACAGAAGCCGGGCGGAGTTCACACGTGTGATCCCAGCACTCTGGGAGGCTGAGGTGGGAGGATTGTTTGAGCTCAGGAGTTGAGACCAGACTGAGCAAGAGCAAGACCCCGTCTCTACTAAAAATGAGAAACTAGCCAGGCGTGGTGGCGGGCACTTTCCAGGAGTCACCTCACTTACTCCTACAGCCACCCCTATGATGCAGATTCCGGTGAGGAATGTGAGACCCAATGTGGATAAGTCACTTGGTCAATCCCAAAAGAGACAGAGAGCTGAGCCTCCTCCCCGAATCCACACGCTCTTCTCCCACCCGCGAGGAAGCTGCTCCGCCCCCACCGCCAACCTTCTGTTTCCTTCTTCCCAGGAACACATCTGAATAAAAGCCTGGCCACTGGGTGCTGGCCTCAGCCCAACTGCGGCATGCGGTAAATTCTGGTTGGCGACCGTGTGGCACATGCATAAAGTGTCAGAACACAGTGTTTTGACTTTAATAATGCCAGGTTGTCTCTCCATAGTTAGGAAAAGAGAATAACTTGTGTTCATTCTCATTCTTTCTAAGATCCCCGTTCCTGGAAATGCTTTAAAGCAATTTGACGCCTTGAGGAGCGTCATTCCCTCCAGCTTCAACAACACCTTCAGTTCTATGTGAAAAACTTAAAAATGCATAACCACAAAATAACACGTGGGGAGAAAGCTAATCCAGCCGCCAGCTCAGTCCTTTCTGGCTCTGTTAAACTAGTTACCAAGTTGGCCATTGAGCTCCTTGCCAGGAGCAGAGGGGCAGGTGGAGCCCCAGGCCATCCTCTCCCGCTCCTCGAAGTCACGAAAACTCTCACGGTTAATAAGCCACCCGCCAGACCCAGCTGAGGCCGCCGATGTCTTTTCCTTTTCTTTTTTTCAATATCTGACATGATTAAAACCACCCTTTCAGTGCACAAGCCAACGACTGACGTGGGTGTTTGTTTTGTTTTGTTTTGTTTACTCTGCTGCACAGAACCTGAAGCGGGTGGCTGAGACCTGGATGGATGAATTTGCTGAGTACATTTACCAGCGCCGGCCGGAGTACAGGCACCTGTCCACAGGGGACATCTCCGCCCAGAAGGAGCTACGGAAACAGCTCAAGTGCAAGGACTTCAAGTGGTTCATGGCAGCAGTGGCCTGGGACGTGCCCAAGTACTACCCTCCGGTGGAACCCCCACCTGCCGCCTGGGGGGAGGTGAGGAGGGCTGCATGAATCCTGCTCTTGCCCAGATGGCGGGAGGGATCGCGGAAACCTTCCTTCTTTCCCTCTGTGACCAAGCAAGATGAATTTATTTATTTTTCTCCTAAATGTTTATTGTATTTTGTTCAAAATCAGTTGATTTTTTTTTTGAAATAGAGTCTCACTCTATTGCCTCAGGCTAGAGTGCCCTGGCTTCAGCCTCATTCATAGCAACCTCAAACTGTGGCTCAAGCAATCCTCCTCCCTCAGCCTCCCGAGTAGCTGAGACTACTGAGGAACCCCACCACCACGCCGGGCTAGTTTTTCTTATTTTTAGTAGAGACAAGGTGTCAGTCTTGTTCAGGATGGTCTTAAACTCCTGATCTCAAGAGATTCTCTCATCTCAACCTCCCAAAGAGGTGGGACTACAGGTGTGTGCCAGCACCACTCTTGGCTATTTTTTTTTTATTTTTTGTAGAGACAGAGAGGGTCTTGCTATGTTGCCCTGGCT
The DNA here is from genome assembly GCA_963573935.1 of Arctocebus calabarensis. Lineage (NCBI taxonomy): Eukaryota > Metazoa > Chordata > Mammalia > Primates > Lorisidae > Arctocebus > Arctocebus calabarensis. The sequence continues at coordinate 21,793 of CAUYON010124601.1, forward strand.
GGTCTCTTACTCCTGGCCTCAAACAGTCATCCTGCCTCAGCCTCTGAGTAGCTGGAACTGCAGATGCCTACCACCACGCCTGGCTAGTTTTTCAATTTTTAGTTAGACTGGGGTCTCGTTCTTGCTCAGGCTGGTCTTGAACTACTGAACTCCAGCGATCCTTCCACCTCAGTCTCCCAGAGTGCTGGGATCACAGGCGTGAGCCACTGCGCCTGGCCAGCAAGGTGAATTTAAACCATGTCTGATCAATGTACATTCAGCCTCTTTTTAGAAGTTACTAGGGATCAACATTCAGTCTCCAGTGTTGAGAGGCCAACCTCGGACTTCAACCACCGTTGTCTCCCCAAAAGGGTTGTTGTTGTTTTTTTAAGTACACCTGGAAAATATTTTTATTTAAAATTAGTGAAATGACCAAAGGCACTTGCAGAGAATGAAAATATCCACCACACTACTGTGTAAAAAGGCTGATCTGATGCCCACCGGGAAATCTGATGCCCCTGGTGTCCCGTGGGCCCGGCTTGCTGCTGTTTGCGCATGCGCAAGAGCAGGGGCGGGGCCTGGCAGCTGCACGCTGCGCCGGTTTTCCCGGTTCCCAGAGCGGTGAGATGTGCGGCCGCAATGATTCTGTAATCGCACTAAACTTTCCAACTCTGGACCCTTCCACTTGATTCCACCTCATGGTTTAAAAGGGAAAGAGTTTAATAGCTCCAAGTTCCGAATTTAAAATATCTTCTGGCATAAAAGGGAGTATTGCATGGGGTTCGGTTCTCTCTGATGCTGTTACTGTAGCCTTTCTCACCGTTGAAAGAGGGTTAATCCCAGGCTCATACTGGAGAGGGTGGCGTTGTCCCAGCGCCTTAACCCCAGAGGACAGCCAGGCTGAATGCTAATACCCTCCCATTTGCCAGTCTTTCCCGAGTGGAGAGTAGACCGTCAGGCGTAGTGGGTTCTGTAGTGTGGGGAGAAGGTACCCTTGCCTAAATAGAGTTCGTAAAAAAAAAGCAAACCTTACCCCAGGGTGTGGTCAGAGAGGCGGGGGGACTCGGACAGCGACTGTCCCAGCTCCCTGCAGAAAATGTGTGCAGCAGGTCCGAGGGTGCTGCTGTGCAGACGGGTAGCAGGAAGGTGCTCTCTGCCTGTCCTGGGAAGAAGCAGGAGTCGGGTCACGGCCGCGCGCTCCATCTCCCTGTGCGCTTGGCACGCGTGCGTGGTCCTCACTCCCTCTACCGGATCTAACCATGCTAGTAATTTGTTCTCATCCTTTATGTCTCAAATGTGTCATAAAAACCTCCCTGGCCATGCGCCTGTCTTCATCAGAGAAGTTTCTGTTCAATTCTTTTGCCCACATAGAAATAGTTATTTAATCTTTTCTTGTTGATTAGTTTGAGTTCTCTGTAGATTCTAGTTATGAGACCTTTGTCGGAAACACAACCTGCAAAAATCTTCTCCCATTCTGAAGGTTGTCTGTTTGCTTTACTTACTGTGCTCTTGGCTGTACAAAAGCTTTTAGTTTGATCAGATCCCAGTAATGTATTTTTGGTGTTGCTTCAATTGCCCTGGGGGTCCTCCTCATAAAATATTCTCACCTGTGGCTCAGCAAGTAGGGCGCCGACCCCATATACCGAGGGCTGCGGGTTCAAACCCGGCCCCGGCTGAACTGCATCAAAAATTAGCCGGGCGCTGTGGCGGGCGCCTGTAGTCCCAGCTACTTGGGAGGCTGAGGCAAGAGAATCGCTTGAGCCCAAAAGCTGGAGGTTGCTGTGAGCTGTGACTCCTCAGCACTCCACCAAGTGCA
>CAUYON010124603.1:0-10514 GCA_963573935.1 Arctocebus calabarensis
ATTAATAAACTGTGGTACATGTATACCATGGAATATTATGCAGCCTTAAAGAAAGATGGTGACTTTTCCTCTTTCATATTTACATGGATGGAGCTGGAACATGTTCTCCTTAGCAAAGTATCTCTAGAATGGAAGAAAAAATATCCAATGTATACACCCCTAATATGAAACAAATTCTTTATCATTCAAATGAAGGCTACAACCCATTTATTGCACAGGAAGACGGGGAAAGGGGAGAGGGAGGAAAGCGGAGGGAGAGGGTGGGGGAGATAGGACAAAGGGTGAGATCACATGTGTGGCACATATTTGAAGGGTCAGGAGAAAACTTCTAAATAAGGATCAAAAATGTTTTCACGTATTAAATGAGAAAATCTCAACCTGATATGTTCAGTCAGGTTGATAAAAATATCTCAGATTGCATGTGAAGCCCGCACACTGTACCCCATGATTGAACTAATGTACACAACTATGATTCAATAAAAAAAAAAAACCAATAAGATTACAGTATGCAGTATGTTGTTTAAATCTAATCTCAGCAAGTGGGTATTGGCAATGCTCCAGGGCCTGGCATCCCTCTTCTAATTTCAGGTCTGAAAGATGTCTTTCTCTAAGCTCCTTCAGCATGGATGATCTTTTACATAAAATTTACCTCTTATAAGCCACTGTTGCTTCATAAGTGCTTAGTCCTAGACTCTAATAATGGCCTTACTCACAAGTTGAGGGGCATGAGTTATGACCAACATTTCTTCTGCAATCACCACAATGTTTGTATCTGTTGACAGATAAAGCCCATTGTTCCTCCATGATAAATGTATTCCAAGTTCACCTCCCTCAGCAATGTTGAGAACATCCCTTGGGGTGACGAGGAGCCTCACCTCCACCAATAATGTCCTGGTTCAAGGGTTTTTGCAGCCCATTGTGATCATGTGTGTGACTGATAGAAACATCAGAACCCTGATTAAGAAATAATTTCCGGTTTAGTAGCCAAGGAAAGAAAATTTTCTTAGAACATAAAAGGAACCACAGAATGCCTCTAAATGGAGAACATATAAAATGATTGATTTTTGAGTAACCATTATTTTTTAGCCAAATTCAAAGATAATAAAATGTATATATGCATACTAGGGAAAGAAAGGCCTATATTGGATACACTCGTGGCCTAAGTGATTGTTAAAAATTACAGGAGTTATGAGAGCTTAGTTTGCTTCTAACAAAATAGAAAAATCATGCACCAAAATAAGCAGACTTCTTTTTCTGGTTTCAGCATATATAAAACTTATAAATACTTAAAATAAATATTAAAAAATACATGTAAATATATCTGTCTTTATACCTACTTTTTACTGCAATAGATATCAGCTAATATTAAACAGTAAAGATTTAAAAGTAAAGGTGCCTGCTTTTCTCATTTTATCACTGTCTTCTCAAACTGTTAAAAAAGATGCCAGTTTCCCAAAATTGGACACTCATTTTACTGCTAATTCAACCAATCAAAATACATATATATTTTTTATTCAATGTCTCATCTATACGAACCACTGCCTTAATTATCACAAGGAGATTCAAACAGGTAAAAACTCTATCCTCAGAAAACTCCAGCTATGGAGTTGAAATATCAGATTCATATACAAGTATACACATATAGAATTATAAGAGGGAGTAAATACTTTTATGAATGGCTTTGTCATGATGCCTTCTATAGGACTGTGATTGCAGGTGGACCTTAATGGGAGATAATGTGGTTAAAAAAAAAGAAGCTCTGAGTGGTGTTGGGATGAGGCATTGAATGCTCACCTGACACAGGACATGCCCCGTCCTAAGAGAAGGGCATGGAAGCAGGTCTTCAAAGACCTTGTATCATGGTTGAGGAAAATGAGTTACATCTTGTGGGAAATGGGAAGAACTTAAAGGATTTGGGGCAGCGGTATTACTTACCAAAGAAGGCACTTTGGGATTTGGCATCTAGGCGAACTGTGCAATATGATTTTTAGAAAAGAGAAAGGAAGCAGTCAAGATAATAAGAAACAACCAGATTTAAAACTATGAAGGTCAGAACTAAAGGCTCTGAAGTAAATGCACTTGTCTGGCTCCTGCAGATAATCTGAGGCTTCGGAATGTTGTTTCCATTCTACTTGTGACAGCTTTTTTTTCTTATAACGTCATAGATTTGATTATAAAACCCTACAAAGATTTGCTTAGATCTCCAACTGTGCCCACTGAGCTCTGAATAGTATATTCTCCAGAAACTTACACATCTAAAGGTTGGGATTTAGTAGACAGTGGGATTCCCCATCCCTGGTTAACCAAGGTCATGCTTCTTGGGAGTGAGGCTATAATCTGTGTGGAAACAATCCAAGACAGTTGAGCTTTCAGAAGAAAATGATAAGACCCTTGCCAACAAGCTCATGTTGTATATAATTATTATTTTAAAGAGAATGAGCTTCACAGAAATCCAAATCCACTGTTAGTGGTCTCATTCATCGGGTGCTATAGTTATGAACAGCAAGAGATAGGGGAGATGGCACTGCCAAGGAAGGATAAGAATAAGGGAGCCCAGGTAAGTCAGAACCTTACAGAATCTGAAGCCCAGGGGGGAAAACACTATTCAATGTGTTCTGCACTTTCTACCATCTAAAAAGGAAGCTTTGCCCTTTTTTCTTACTGCTCTTTTCCTTTTTTCTTACTTTCCTCTCTTCCTTCCTCCTTTTACCTTCCTTGTTATTCTCCTTTTCTCCATTGATTCTTCCTTTTTTTCTCCATATCTCTCTTTTTGATGAGGAAAGCATTTTATTTTTTAGTTTCACTGCACAAAAGGCTGAGGACAGAATGCATCTTTCTGATTGTTGCTGGTTTTTCTTTTCTTTCTTTATTTTTTTCATATTCTTTAGGAAAAACAGAACTTTACCTTTAGAAGCCCAAAGGTGGAGCTGTTGCAAAAGGAGAAAGCCAGAAAGGCCAGCTGTGCCTGGCAGGGCCACCAGCACATGCACCAGACACACAAACGCAAACACATACAAGCTGGGTCTGCACCGAGAAGCTGTAAATCCTACAGGCTTTGCTTCTGAAACATAAACATTTCCTTTATTTTTTTTTCCAAAGAGAAATAAAATCCTGATTACAGCAGATGCATTACTGCCAAATTGTACAAAAGAGAACAAGTATTAAGTGCCTGCTTAACCTCCTTTAATTGCTAATTCCTTGTACTTTAGTAGATTCTTGTATTACCAAAATAACTAGAGGGAGAAAGGATTCAAATTCATCTGGGTTCATTAATACCACCATTTATCAGCATAATGTCCTATAGATAATGATTGGAAGGTCATTCTATTTTCTCCATTTCTACACTTGTGGATAGTGTGCTCAAATGTTATCTATTGGGATGGCTGTATTTCAGTGGGAAAGACTTTAACAAGTGCTTGTTTTAGCAGTTGGAAAAAAGGCTTCTGTCGCTGCCTTTGGTGATGTCTCACAATATTTTCCACAGAAGTGATATTTGTCTTTTAGGATTCTCAAATGATATTTTGCTTTCAACATCCCAGAAAGAAACAGCATGTTTTGGAAACCCATTGTATGGACAGAAACGCAAAAACCTTGCGTGTTTTTGTTCCTCCCAGAGGTGAGACAAATGATTACTCTCTTTTTTCATGGACTCTTCGCTCTTGGCTTTGTGTAGTAGCTTTGACTGTTTTGCTTGATAAACAGAAAGCCTCTGCTGAATCGTTTTCCTCTTCCTTTGCTCTTTCCCTACAGAAAAGGCCTTCAGATTGATATCTTGAAAGCTGGTGAAGCAAACATTTCAGCTAATTTCAAAATGTCCTCATTTACTCTCAAAATATGATTTTACCTTCATCATTTTAATGTTTACTTTCAACTCTGAGTTGCTAGAATAAACAGAAACAAAGTAATCTGAGATGTTTTATGCCACAGAGACAAAAAGGTATTGATCCTCTTTGCCTCTGGAAAAAAGGTTTCTAATAATTTTCAGATATATGGTAGATTGCATTGATATCTTTAATTAAAACATGACATAGGACAGAAACCAATTATTTACTCTCTTAAAACACAGGCTCAGCTTTGTCCTAATGGGTCTTGATGTTCCATTTGCAAATTGGTGAGTTCGTTCTCAGTACCACCGGGGATGTGTGAGCACGTGTGTATGTGTGTGTGTTAGGGGTGTGTGTGAATGCAGGCACCCTTGTGAATTTATTTTTGGTTTTCCTACTGGTGACATTTAAATATGGGTTTATGGTGGCTCTTTAAAATACATCAAAGGCTGCATTATAGAAACCCTGCCTATTACATATGGCCCCAAGATGACTGATGAGGGAATTTCCAAAGTGGTTTTATTTATGCAGTTTTGGTGCATTATGAAATAAGACTTGGAAAGCAAAGGCTAATGCAAAGTGGAGTAAAAAGAAGTGCCTTGAGAGGGAACGGATTTTAGATACAGAAATGAAGCAACCTCATCCTATTACAAGAATACTTGAACTGCCTCATCCCTTCCTTATTTCTTATTCTCTTCTGGTTGTTTCATTGCACGTTTGGGGCTTTTTCTCTGATCTAGACCTGGCCTGGGTTCTCTTCTTTCCCTTCAGATACTGCTGGTCTTGAAGACATCTAGGCAGCTTTTGCCATCTGAAGTTATCTGCCTTCAACTCTGCCATGCTGGCTCAGGCTCCTCGAAACTGTCATCTTGAAATGTATTTATTATGTCCCCATGCTTGGGCTTTTTGCTGCCTTCATTCCTTCTGCTACTTGAATATTCAGGGCAGAGGCAGCGTTATTTTCCCATATGAATTAGTGATAATAGATTAGCGTGCAGTATAACCAAGAAAAGGCAGGCATAGCAGGGAGGGGGGAGGGAGGGATCACAGGCTGCCCATGTTAGGTGGCACCTTGTACAGCTGTGTGACTGGCAGGCAGGGGCACCTTCTCTCTTTGCTTTGCTGCCCTTGACTGTGCTGTATCTGCACCCAATGTGAAATGAATCTAATGTGACCACTCTTCCCTCTCACCAGTGAGATGATGTACCCAGATACTTCAGGTGGCAATGCTTTTTAGGTCATCACCTTCACTGGCTCTGTCCTGTATGCTAATGGGCTCACTTCCAGAACAGAGGGGGAATTATTTTGGAGAATAGCAGAGGTGTATGTTCCTCAAAGTTCTTTCCCAACAAAATGGCAGATGAGCCAAAGTATTGCAGACAGGATTGATTTAATCCATTATAATCAGAGAAATCCATTTGCACATTTGCATTTGCAAAAGTGTTGGAGTTCTCACCTTTTGATCTAGTTACAGATAATCCCATGTACTGCATGGTCCTCTTAGTACTTCTGGTCATAAGTTTCATATCAGGAACCTGAGATAGATACTCTGAACCACAGATTTCATGCTAGAATGCATTCTGTGATGGCAGAAGTCATATCTCGCATATGTTAGAATATGATTGAAACAGATTTTACTTTTTATTTTCTTTAAACTTCACTTGGCTCAATATCTTCATTTGTACCATTGGTTCTTTGAAGATGGTTGCCCTTTAATGGATAACATTAAATGAATGAGGGGGAAAGTAACTGCCAGATGGGTCCCACTGCAATTTTTGACAGATGCTCTGATATGAGCCGTTGTACTAATGGACAAGGAGGGAGAGAGCTCCGAGAGGATTTTAGAGTTCAGTTTTGGTTCAAGAGGTATCATTAGTCACATGCAAGAAATATTAATGTTTTCCATTAATTCCAAAGAACTTCCAAATTTATGTGGGTTTCCACACTTGGTACCATGGTGGAAATACAACAAGGCTTGAGGAAGAAAAAGAAACTCAAGTTCTTCGAGTTCTAAACCTCACATCTATTAGGCTGTTGCATCTAGTAAAATCATCTTAGCAGCTATATGAGGTAGATATTATTATCCTACCTTTAATATGTGGAAAAACTGAGGCTTAAAGGATTGAAAGACTTGACAGAAGCCCTGCTACTAGGAAATAATGGACTATAATAGACTGTAGGACTCAGTGATAGAAAAGCCACACTCAAACCAAATGTGGCCAATTGACAAAAATTTTTCATTTGGGGTGATACTCTATCAGGAGTGGGCTTCACAGGCCTGTCCTTTCAGGGATACTGGAAAATAGGTAATGACCAAATAATTAAAATCTCAAGAGATCAAATGATAAAAGGTAGGAACAGTGATGTACAATGAAGCAAAGATATATTGGTGAATTCTACTTGGCCCCCAGAGTTATAAGAGTAAGAGAAAAGCATCACACACCCCTGCCTATCTACTTCCCTACACCTCTCTACAAAGGACCAGCTGAGAACTCAGGGAATCTGGAGGAGAGTTTATCAGGTGCACTCTCCAGGAGCCATTTCTGAAGTAGAATAAGATGGTTTTGTCCTGTTCTTGGCAAATCTTCCCTTAGCAAAGACAGAATTTGTATTGGATGGGAAAATAAAAAGGTGAGTTACTAACATCCTCCTGGACATGAAAGATAGAATCAGGTTTTAAATGTCATCAAATTTTCACCAACAATGGAGAAGCAGCAAAGGACCTAATGTTGAATTATTATTATTTTTTAATCTCTGTTCTCATTCTTTATGCTGTTAAGAGATGGGTCAATGGCCTCAAAAGTAAAGGAAATAGAAAAAATTTCAATGAAACACTCAGCAAATAAATAAAACATATGGGAAATATAAATGGTGCTCTCTGAGCAATGGGAAAACCAAATGTCCCTTGTTGTTTTGAGATTTATATGTCTGCATATCACAGACACTCTGTTGCTTTATTCACATTGTTAAGGGAGAAAGGCAGGCCCTAACCATCAGTACCCATCATTAAATCATTACAGAAACACCATTGTTAAAGATACAAGGCTTTAAAAAAGATACACACATATATACACATACACAAACAGAGAACATTGTGAAATTTTATTTTACCAGAAGTCAAGGTGTTTAGATGCTTTTTGTATTGCCTAGACAGCACATAGATTCTTCAAAGTTACTATTTTGATGAAATAAACATCCCCAAATAATATTTTTTATTTGCTTCTTTTTCCAATCTGATCATTTTTTGGAGATATAAACCAAGGGAAGATTTAGAACTGGTTTAGGAGAGCTAGATAGAACAGCATGAGATGCATATCTTTTATACCAATGCTACATTTCAGAATGCTGAACTGGTACGAGTTGAGTATTGATTAGACAAATTTAAGAATTCTGACCAGAAACACTCCAATCTTCCCTGTGTCAAGACAACATCCTTGCTAATTGGGTTACATGTGGTCTAAAATTGCTGAAGGGACTATTGTATTCAGGACCAATTTCCACCAAACTTTCTGTAATACTGTACATTCTAAATCAAAGAAGGAACAAGTGGTAAAAGTATAAACTGCCTTCAGAGAACAACAAAGTGGTATGATTTCAGAGAGCTGGTTCACCCTAAAGAAATGGTATTGTAATGTTGGATTTGTAAGGCAAATTCTGGGTCTCTGTTGGTAAACATTATGGTGGCATATAAAAATCCTAGATGTCTTCTTGGTCTTTTTGTTCATGAACAGTCCTCAGCCATTAAGATCTCCCATCTTTAAATGAATATGTATGACTTACCATGGTTTGCAGGTAAGTCAAACTAGACCTCTTGGGGGAAGCACTCTGCATCTGCACCCACCCAGTGACCTTGCACCGTCATCTCTGCTGTCTACTTCACCATCCGTTTGGAACCTGGCATAGACCTAGCTCTTAATTTAACTCAACATGGTCATGAAACCTCAGCTGGATACCCAATACCTGCATGATTGTGTCACAATCTCAGGTTTTCCTTAAGTTAATCCCCAGCTGCTGGGCTGTCCTGGTACTGTTTCTCAGACTCATTTATTCACTCACTCATTGGTCTGATCATTCATCAAACATCACTGAGCCCTTATGCTCAGGACTTATTGAAAGTGGGATGAATGATGACATCCATATGCATGAAATATTCACATCAATATAATTGATAGGGGAAAAAAAAGAATACATTTTCAAAATAAATCTGAGTGTTACTAATCAGTTTAGAAAGAGAAAAAAGGAAAAACTTCAATAAACAGCTTTCTTTGTCCATACTGGTGGCAGATATCAACAGGGTTCACCAAACATTATATAACGTTCCACATGAAATTTGTAACTAGCAAAACTGTCTTGTTTGCAAAAATGAACCACTGATCTGAGATGTGCAGGATGCCCAGGACATACACTCACTCACATTTTTTACCAGATATATCTTTTATATGCATAGGCCATTCCACTATTATTGTATTACAAAGCTAAACAAACAAATAAAAAAATCCAACCTACCTACCTTCCTTCCTTTTTTCCTTCCTTCCTTTCTTTCTTTCTTTCATTCTTTTTCTTTCTTGTCCTAGTGGAAAGACAGATTAGTCAAAAGTTGGAAGTTTATTTTAGGTGTCTTTCACCAAAAGAAAGTATAGGTAGAAAAGGGTTATGCTATAAAAATTTTGTTCATTTTACCCAGTTTAGAGCTACTCATGGTGAGGGTAAAAAAGTGAGAGTAGATGAAAATGGCTGAGATGTTGATGATCTTTTCATAAAGGGCTGAACTGTTGGTGAGAAGGGGCTTTAGGTGCCAGGTGGCCAAGCTCACAACCTGGAGCTGCCATTTACATCAGCATGATGCTTCTCAGGAACATACAGGGGAGCTGTGCAGAGTACAGCCTACAAGGCTGACTTGCTAAATTGTCTGAATCTGACCTTAGAGTTGGTATCTGAGTGTCACCAGTAGGATCCTTATGAGGTTCCCATGTGTAAGGCTTTCTATCCAGAGTAGAGATATTATTAATGGCTACACTATAGAGAGAATACTTGAAGAAAAATCCATTCACCTATCATTGCTCTAGCAAATTATGTTTCTTCTTGGAAAAATGTTAGTGTTCTTGCACATATTCTTTCCTTTTCTATCCTTCAGGCACCACATACTTAATGTGAGGCATTTTCCCCTTCCTTTTTGGCAATTAGAGTACAAAGGTACCCATGAGGACTGAGAATTTGGCAGAATTTTGCTAGTGAACACAGGGGTGCCTACTGCTGGCAGACAGGACCACAACTTATTTTGAAACTGGGCATTATAGTAGCTGGCACTACTGGCACTTCTGCAATACTTCCACCAATTCATTTGGGCTAAAAATGAAAAATCTGTATTTATCTTCTTAAAATGCTCCCAAAGAGAAGAAAAGGGAAAGAGAGTCTAGATTTGGAAAGCATAAAGACCAGAGAAAAGAAGAAAGCAAAATCTGCTTCTCCCAATAATTTATCTTCTTTGATTCCTTCCAGGGGCATTGGGTATATTTCCAGTCTGTGCTTTGAAAGAATTAATGAGTATTTCATTTAACCTTCTGTATTCCAGAGTATGTAACTATCCAAAACCTCCTTGTAAAATGCTGGAGAGGCTGCTTTTCATTCTCATTTATAATCTAGAGTGAAGTGCTTGCCAAATAAAAAAATGGTAGACACCATCATCCCTGGGCATTATAGTAGCTGGCACTACTGGCACTTCTGCAATACTTCCACCAATTCCTTCTCATTATTGAGATGCCATATATGTTACTTTGGACCATTTCTCCCAATGTTTAGATATTTTATAAGTAAGAAGCTATTAAATATTTTGAAAGATAAATTGAAATGAATAGTAGATTCTTAGATGTTCATAAGAGAACCACAGCTCAATTTTCTCTTAAAAAGATAATCCATTATTGAGCATTAGTTCGATTATAATGCAATTATATTTTAATAATATTAATAAATATATGTTACTGTTTTTCTTTGTAATCTAAGGTTTTTAAAATGATAATACATTTTAAAAATTTTTTTAAATTATACTTAAAGGCCAAAGACTGTCTTCTTTTCTTATACAGTAGTTATACAACTTTAAGGTCACATGTATCAACAGGAGATGTAGTTAAAAATGCACATTCTGATTTGAGAGGCATGAGGAGGGCCTGAGAGTCTGCATTTCTAACATGTTTTCAGAGGGTACCATAGATCAAACTTGGAATTAGCCTTCACAATCCACTACTTAGAATATTGTGGGGGAAATAATAGTCCCTCAGTAAACATTTACCAGTGAGTGAAACAGTAGAAAAAATAAATGACTCTCAAACCCATTCTTTTTTTTTATTAAATCATAATTGTGTACATTAGTGAAATCATAGAGCACAATGTGCTGACTTCATATACAATATGAAATATTTTCATCCAACTGTCTAACATAGCCTTCATGGCATTTTCATGATCACTATATGTAGACATTGGTATTTTACATTTAGTAAGTTTCACCCATACCCTTCTAAGATGCCCCATATGTGTAATCCCACCAATCGCCCTCCCTCCGCCCATCCACACTCCTTCCCTCCCCTCCCTTGCCCTTTTCTCCGTATTCTTGTGCTATAATTGGGTTATAGCCTTTATATAAAGGCTATTTGATCCTATAATTCCTCTACTAGGTATATATCCAAAAGAACAAAA
>CAUYON010124604.1:0-39535 GCA_963573935.1 Arctocebus calabarensis
TTTCATATGGTAAACGAGAGAATATCATGAATGGTATGTCAATCAGGTTGATAGAATGTCTCAGATTGCATGTGAAGCCCCCACACTGTACCCCATGGTTGAACTAATGTACACAACTATGATTCAATAAAAAATAAAAAAATAAAAAATAAATAAATGTATATGTTTACAATTTCTCAAAAAAAAAAAAGAAGACTTTCTCTCTTCTTTGTAAAGATTTAGTTACAGTTACAGAAGTGAAGATGAAGTGGGATATAGTAGGAACTGATGAAGGAAATTGCATTTCTAAGAACTCTAGTTTATGGTGGTGATAAACATAAGTCAAAGAGTCCAACAATTTTGAAATTGATTTTTATGCAATGAACAGATGGTGAATTACATAAAAATATTAAATAGTAAATATCATAATTGGAGAAAGACTTACACTGCTGTGTTAATTGCAAAAGGAGAATGCACAGTTTTACAAAGATTACTCATGTATGGAGCAAATATTTGTTGATCCTACTATGTGGACAAGGCTTTGTGGTTGCTAAGAATACAGCAATGGTTAAAATGGAGAGTTCTTGCTATTTTAAAGTATACAACCTAGTCAAATTGGAAATGAAGATGGCAGGCTGACTGCAGACACTTAAATAGTTATTGAAAGAAAAAAAAATGAATCTTTGAAGGGGGAGATGGTAACGTGCCTCAGAAACCACTGTGTAAAAATAAGTATAAATCAAAGAACCAAAGAAGGTCTCTAGAAGGAAAACCCATAAATGCATTTCAATCAAATTTTAAAAATAGATGGAATTTCTTTGTAGGTTTTTTTGGCCAGGACCAGGTTTGAAACTTCCACCTCTGGTATATGGGGTGGATGCCCTACTCCTTCAAGCCACAGGCACCACCCAAAATAGATGGAATTTCAAGCTACTAACTATGATTGTGTCAGGGAATAAGACTATATGAAACATATTTCATTTTTTCCCTCTTTTTCTAAATGTTTGAAATTATAAATACTTAGTGAGTATAACTTCTATAATGGAAAAAACGAGTTCAGACTGATAGAAGAAAACAATAAAGCGATATAAGTTATTTTAGGTGCAAAGATGATTTTTAAGGGTTTTTATGAAAGAATAAAGGATAGGAATTTATATTGGAAATATTTTCAGTAGAGCCAAATTAGGCACTAGATTAAAATGTGCACACATGAACACTGATTTTATCTAGCAGGACAGGGTGCAGCAAGATATTTAGCTGGAGGAGAATGCTCAGATAACTCCTAGATGGCAAAATCAAGAACCCATTATCTTTGTTCATAGCTGAGCTCAGTCATCCTCTCTTTTTCCCTTTTCGTTTTGTCAATACATTTAGAATCTACTATTCACACACTTACTTTTCATTTTAGGAATTTTATGATGTGCCACTTCTGTTTACTTACTTATGATGAAACTTTTAATATAATAATTCATTTTTTACAGCTTTTTTGTGATATTTGGTGTAGAAAAATGCACATGACTTTTTAGAATATTAAAGTGTTCCCTAAATGCTGGATACATCTACATATCAAAGATTAATTTCTATTATATCACTGCTGTATAGAAAATAAATGTATTAAAAATGATACATATTATGATTAAGTTGAATCTTTTTCAGTAATGCAATAAAGATTTAATATCATCAGTGTACTTCACCGTGTAAAAACACTATTCTAGGCACTTACTCTGCCCTTCTGATCAAGTAAGAAACTTGCATGGGGTCAGTCTGTGAGCGGTGGCACCTGGGTAGTAGTCTCCTATGGGACTATGTAGTCTCCTATGGAATGGGCGTGGAACTAGGAAATTGGTGAGTTATCACTTATTCCCATTTGAATAACAAAAATTCAAAAGAGAGTTGGAAGTGGGCCCCTCTCATGAAGGAGCAGAAGTGAGACAGATGCACACAAGTGCAGCTGGAAGTATAGAAACCTATTCCTCTCAACTCGAAATTGTTTGTAAGTCTTTCATTGGTTTCCCTGCATCGCCAAGCATTATTGCCCTTTTCAATTGGCCATTGATTACTGTCCTCCTCTATTAGTCATTGATTACTTAGGCTACCTCATGCCAACACTCTTTCCCTTTAGGGAGCAGAACTGTTGAATGAAAAATGATCCTGTGGGCCCTCTCGCCTTCCTGGTTCTGCAGGCCAGCCTTTTCTCCCATCCCACTCTAAGCCCCTTTCGTTGTGTCCCTTCTCCAAGTGTATGTTGTATAACCTAGTACATGCTCTAAAGTTTGTACACGGTTCTACAAGCATGTTTATCATGGTTTTGTAGATGGATGAATAAAGTTGAAGAAACTTGGACGTCTATTCCTAAAGTTATGATGAACATGATGAATTGAATGCTATGAAAAGCAACTAGAGGTGCACTCAACAAAGTCCTAATGAGTATAGAAAGTAGAAAAAGGCATCAGTTTGCTTAAAATACATATAGACATATAGATACTTAAGGGATTAATAAATATTTAAGGATACACTTCAAGCATCTTAGATAGGGTAAAGGAAATGAGAATGGAGTTGAGGAAAGGAAAGTAAAATGAAATGAGAGAATGGTATTCCACAGATTGAGAACAAGGAACTGTGAATCAAAAATGTGACTAGCTCTACTCTGCGTGTAGAACAAAACAAACAATCCTTCAGTCAATCAAGAAAAGGAGATACTTGGATGGGCATTGGTTTAAAAAAATACATTGACATTTTTCCCAAAAATTTTACCACAAATTAAATATATCTGTTTGTCACAATTCTTTTTGCTTTCCTATTCCATTTCCATGTTTTTAATTCACACGAAAAAGCTGAGAGGGTTACCTGAATAACTCAAAATAATTTAGAGAGAAAGTGTCATTGAAACATAGAAATGAAACATCCTGCATCACTCTGAACATTTTTTATGGCAATGTAAATTCTCTTCATTCAAAAAGAATCTTTTAATATTTTAATTAGGATACTATGGTATGTGAAAGGAACATCTGATTTTAGATATGCAAATGAGTGTATGCTATGAAACGAAGATGCAGAATTATAAAGGTAATATGTAGTTCAGCAGCCAGCTTGAAGAGAAAGAATGTGGAGAAGGATCAAGGAAATAACTTTATTTGAAGTAAAAATTGTACTACTGTTTTTCAAATTTAGCAATCTGACAAGGTTAATGGCAGTTTTACTACACATTTTACTTACAAATGCAGTAATTATCTTTGGCTAATAAACTTGAAATCAATCAATAAGCCTGTATTTATTGACAATAACTAGAAGTAGTTACTGTCCCCCCCCCCCATGTCCCCTGCAGCTTCTCCAGCCAGCTGAGTAGGTGAGCAGGACTCTGCTCAGTTACTACTAACTTGGTTTCCATCTTTTCCCATTTTCTCTTCTTGCTAATTGATACAAAACAAGGAGGGCTTTTGTTGTAGTCTATGCTATGTAATAGAGCTGGATTTTGAAATTTTCTCATTTTAACATGAGTGAAACGATTCTCTGAATGGTTATAGAACTTGGCTGGAGACTAAACTGGAACTGAAATCAGGCTGCAGTAAAAGCCTGTGATCTCACAAACTAGACCCTACTGCCTGGGGACAGTACACTTTGGACTTCCTCATTTCTAAAGGAGAACTTCGCCCCCTCCCCCTCTCTTTTTAATCACATTTTTGTTATTTCTTTGTTGCTTGGAAGAAAAGAAGCCTAACTAGGAGAAAAATTTTTTTTCAAAGAATCATGTAGCTTTTCTTAATCAGGAGAATAACTGTGAGACCACATTCTTCAGGAGAGAAATCTTACCTCAGTAAAGACAGAGGAAGAAGAACAGAGAAAGAAGCATCTGGGGCCATAGAAGTAAACAAAAGGGGTGAATAAGATATCACGAGACAAAATTTTTCCTGGAACAGATTCATATTGCCAACAAGGCTGGGGACTCACAGATCTTCACGTCTACAGTTTGTGTTTCTCATTTATTGACAAAATTCTTCATAACCAACCCAGGTCTACTGTCCAGGCTTCACTGGCTGAGAAGGGCAATAAACACTAGAATGGAACAATGGAAACATACTTTCCAAGTTGGAAAAAAACACATTCAGATAAGAATGTTTCAGTTTCAAATTCTAAATTGCTTTCTCTCAGGACTGTTGCTAAAATCTATACTTAAAAATCTACACTGAATTTCAGATTGTGCATTAAGAGACAAAATGATTTATAAAGAGTTATAATTATGCCTTGTATACAATACATGGTTTATGACAAAACTGAATTGTATAAGAGGGTATATGTGCTCTTTGGGGTCATATAGATCCTGGCAACTTACTTAGCACTCTGGAAACTCACATTATTCACTTGTGAAATGAGATTAACAACGCCTATCTCATAAAATGTTTTGAAGGTTAATTTAGCTGATTAATGTCAAGAAAGTTCTTTTCATGATGTTTAGCACATACACATACTTGGTAAATGGCCAGTGAATACACCTTGTAGTAGTAATATTTGCAACTGTGGTGGTGATAGCATTATAGTACATATATGGACTAAGGGAAAAATAATATAGTATAATCTCTGATTCAAGGGTCTTTTAGCAATGGTAAGAATATGTATTACATATGACACAAACAATTACACATGACATTGGTTGACGAAGTTTTCAGAATAAAGACATTTCCCAAGTGAGACAGACCAGGAAGAGGACTGGATACTATACCCAAAGTATTGCTCAAAGCTCGAGGAGAGGAAACCAAAACAGAAAGAAGCTTTACAAAGAATGTATTAAATAAACAGAAAAGGAGGACTGAGAAATAAGAAAATAATTAATGACTTTAAAAGTATCTAGTAATTTTATTTGTAAGGATATTACACAGAATATTTTTATAGAGGGAAGAAAGTCAAGAGTTTTAAAATGGCATTTTTGGAGTATTTTAGACTACTAAGCTAAACAATTAATAAAAATAACAACTCTCTTTGCATGAAAATGACAAGCTGGATAGAACACAGTAAACTTTGAAAAAAGATAGTTTAGTATGGTTTATATAATATTAACTTTCCTTGAAAATTAATTTGCTACAATAGAATTTATTAAAATAAAACAGAAAAAAGTGAATGTTTCATAATAGGGGAATAATAGATGGAGTATATCTATCTATATCAATGGCTGACTATGAAGCCATTAATGTAATTTCACAATTAATGACATGGGAAAATTTCCAATAAGAAAACATGAAAGATGTAAGATTGAAATGCATACATATATGCACACATAAACTTATTGGAGTGCAAGTTTCAATGCACATATGTGATCATTCACATATATGTAGGCACATGCATAGCAAAAAGATTGGGTGGTATGAAATTCATTGAAATACCATTAATGGGTTTCAAGATTACAGGGAAATGTTTTGTCCTATGTCTTTGTAAAAGTTTTCCAGGTTTCTAAATCCATTGCTTGCTTTCATAATAAAAAGCGTATTTTTTTTAAAATGCAGCAACACCACTCACACTAAGCTTGATGCCAATAGGCTTTATGTTTCCCAAATATCTGTTGTATTTCTGTGACCAAAATAGGTCAACACTGGGCCAAAACAGTTCTTTGTAAATAATGCGACCAACAACTTCAAAATTCCCTCAGTAGGCAGCACGAGATGCCTTTTAAAAGCAATGGCATAGGGTACTTATCTGAAAAGCCCATTGCACATGGAAGGGGGTATTTAGTTTCACTACTGGTGTGAATGTAGCATAGATAAAAATTGCTGCTTGTTACATAGCAAACCTGTCCACACCTTTCCCCTCACATGTGACAATCAGCAAAGCCCTTTACATGGTAAAAGGACAGAGATACATATTCTATTAATATTATATTGAAACCTCCAAAATATTCTCAATGTAAAAGTTTATAACTCAATCATACTAATTTTTACTTCAATTATTTACCTTTATATGTACTTTCTACATTGAAAGGAAAAATAAATTACTCTGGGCCCCAGTTTAATCACAATAAGAAGAATTAACCATCTTATAAGCTCAGTCTTCTCTGGTGAGTTATAAACAAATTTCTCTTTCTGAGAAGAAAATTAAATTCCTATTGCATCTGGAAGTTCTTGCTAAAATATTTTATTACTATTGTTTGGAGGTTTAGAATAATGGAGACAGTGTTAATGTAAATAGAGTATCTCCATTTTCTGTCTTTTTAATTGTTGAACTGTCCATTTTAGCACTAGTTTCATAGTTTACTTAATTCATGAGACAGAAGCTGGGGGTTTGTGTGTACTCTGGAATCCACACAATCTAAAAAACGGCTAATAAAATATGAGATCATCATAAATGAACTGTATTTATTTTTATTTTTATAGCAGACATGCTTACAAGATTCAGCATATGTTCAACGTTTTCCATCATGGGAGAAACAGTAGAAGTTGACTTAGACTGGGTAAAAGAGGGAAATAGAAGACAACAAATGTGGAGGATGTGCAGCTAAAGAATTATTGGACACAAAATTATATAGCTCCCTGTTTTTTTTTTCAGCTAATTGAGATTTCACTAATTTATCAAAGGTATTTGAAGACAAATTAGAATGCCTCCTTCAAATTTGCCAAAAATATTCCATTTCCTATATTAATAGCCATCCAAATTAATTCATTCAAATTAGATGTAACACCCACTCTGTAGGAAGTCACTTACATGAAGGCTGTCAATTATAGGAGCTTCTATACAATATTCTAGGTGTTCAGTGAAAATGACCTTGGTATTTTTAGCAGTTTCTTTATCCTAACAGAGCGTATTAGCATCTTTCCTAGTTTAGGGAGAAAGTGCTTTTCAATAAATTAAAGAAAAAGAATACCAATAGTTATTTGTGAGCGTTTGTGTTCGCTGGTGGTTATGTGAACCTAAGTAATTGTTCAGATGCATAACCATTGGAAGAAAATATGATAAATACATAGAATATTTCTTTTTTACTAGAAAATAATTTGTGAATCTACAGTGCCTAAGTAGTGTCACTGATTACATTTAGTGAGCATTTACTGTTCATGTTTTACATGCAAGTTATAGCCTGGAATAGAAGATGAGCAACTCAACATCCTTGGCATCAGAAGCATTTAATTTGGGGGCCTGGTGGGAAGAAATGGAAGTATGAACACTAAATTGGTCCCTTTTCTAAAAGGATTAATCAAGAGTAACTTAATTTTTGAGGGGTAAACTTTATAAAGAAATTGACATGAACTAGAAACTATATATGACTATGACACTAGAAAACATTGTAATAACATTTGAAGTACACTCAAAGATAAATTGTCGTGAACCAGAGTAGGAAAGGGGAGTGAACCAAAGTGGAACTGGTGGGGAATGAGGAAAATACAGCACAAGAGAAGACACAGAAACAAAGGATGGGACCAGGAGGACTGACTGAGCTGATGCTTACAGCCAGCACCAAAGCACAAAATCAGCTTTATTTTATAGTATCTGTACAGGGTTGTCCAGGGGGAGGTAGCACAGACAATATGGTGAAGTAGTATAAACAAGAGATAATTTGGGTCTTGCAGTACAATATGAAAATGTAAATGAATTTAACAAAAGATAAACCATCTTGTTAATGGTTTCTTCTAAACTTCATTAACATATGACAAGGAGAAAAAAGGGAGAGATCTCAAGGATCTCTGCATAGTTAACAGAACAAAGGAAAACCTATGTGACTTAGTGCTTACTGCTTAACTTTGTTAGTATAGGACAAGGAGAAAGAAGGGAGAGAGCTCAAGGATCTCTGCATAGTTAACTAGACAAAGAAAGGGCTACATGACTTGTGGCAGTGGGAGCATAAAGAAAGGAAAATGGCTGTTTTGGGAATGGAGGAGAAGCAGTTGGGGGTTTATTCTCTGAATGTTCCCCAGGCTGTGAGGGCTTTGCAGTCTCATAACCCACTGTCTACATCTCCTCCTTTCCTATTTGCAAGCCTTAATTCATGAATGGAGGTTTTTAACTGGCGGAATCATTTGGCTCCGACTCTGCAGAGGAATGGGAAGATACAAAACAAGAATAATATTAAAATTCTTAATATAATTAATGTTTTTGCAAGATGTTCAATTTTTTTGTTCAATTTTTTCTAAAGGATTAAAAGACTGTAATTTATCAAAAATATCTTTAGCAAGTTTAGCAGGACCATAAACATTTAGATGAGCTATATGTATCATTTAAATTTCTTGATGAAGTTTTGCTATATCAAGGCTATTATCAATATGGGACCATATTCCTTGTAAATGATTTTTTACTCTGTCCCAATTCCACTGAGATGAATTATAGAGTTTAGGAGTAACACAAATTCATTAGAACTGAGCGTGGCAATGTAAAGGCAATTGAGTCTTTAAACTTTGAACTTCATTACCTATTAGAGTTGCTACTTGTTCCAAAGCACTAAGTTTGGTTTCCATTCTTTTACCTATTTCTTCTTGAAAAGATAATGCTAAAGAGCTATTTTGAGCCAATGTATTTACAAAATGGGCTGTTTAAATAGACTGAGGGAGAACCACAGATGAAGTAACAGTGCTGGCTACTATGGCAATTAATGCTGTAATGCCTGCTATGATTAAGCCTATGACTCCTTTTTTACGGGTTATACCATGGTGTATATACTTATTAAGTTCAATTAAAGTTTGCATGCTTGATTCATTATAACATGGCTAAGTCAAATTTATAGGTAAATTTACATGTTACAGGTAACATGACAAAGATGGCTGTTCAATTATAGTAATAGCATCAGATGGATTAATATGGTTAACACAATTAGATAAATTACAATTCAAACAAGTTAAAGAAAATCCATGTTCAATTTTAGTTATAGAAATATTACCAACTAGTAAAAGCCTGGGAAGTGAAACACAAGTCATAACATAAAGTTTGAGAGTCATTTTGCATCACTTCTTTGGTGGGCTCTAGGACTTCCATTGGCTGAAGGATTGCTGCAAGGCACCAGAGATGTTTCTGGCTAGCTCCTGATTCTGTTGTACAAAGTATTTAGAAACCATTCTTTAGTAGTGACACAATCATTAATGTTACAAGAGGCAAATAGTCTTCTAGATTAGTTCTGTAGTTTCTGATCATCGTTGAAAGGGATGCAAAGTGGAGTTATAAAGTGATGTCACATCATAATTTATAAATTCCTATTCAGGAAGCCATCAAGGATGGTTAGCTGTTCTAGGAAAGATGTAAACATTTCCTCTTATCCATATTAACACAAGATCAAGCTCTTGCCAGGTATCAGTTAAGGGGAACTTCACAGAACCTCAAGGTATATAGAGGATGAAGCTTTCCAAAAATGTTCTGCTGCAATGTGACCTAAAGTATCAACTTTACAAAAAATTTTAAGTGAAAAAAGGATGAGAAAGAAGGTTGTGTGGAGTTCCAGGATATATCTCCCCCTTTTTTAGTTTTAGTTATCAAAGTTTAAGGGTGCGATGAGCATGTTTAATCTTGAGGGTTGTAGGGTATACCTGTTTTAGAGGCAATATAAAAAGTTGAGTAAAAGGAAGAGAGAATTCTGCTAGTGTAAAGCAGGACCCTTGTCTGTTTTGATTAATCGTGGGATTCCTAGAATATTAAAAGTGGTTAAATAATGAGAATAACATGTTTAGTAGTTTTATCCAGGTGTGTAAAAACAAAAATGAAATCAGAGTAAGTGTCAACTGTAACATGAATAAAAGAGAGTTTTCTAAATGATGGGAAATGAGTAATATTCATTTGCCAAAGCTGATCAGGTAATAGGCCACGTGGATTTATGGTGAAGTGAGGAATAGGGAGCTATTACGGACAAGAAGGTCAATTTTTTACTATTTGGTGAGCTGCTTCATGAGGAAGATGAAATTGATGACAGAGGGCAGCGGCATTTTGAAGATGAATAGCATGAGACAATTCATCAGAGGATTGAGAAGTCATTGGAAAAAGATGAGTGTGTTTATCAGCTAAAGTGTTGCCTTGAGTCAATGGACCTAGAAGAGAAGAGTGGACTCAGAGGTGTCCTACAAAATATTGTCCTGGGTGTGCACAAATAAGTTTCTGTAGATGAAGAAATTGATTAAATAAAGATTCATCTGTGGTATGTCCAATAAGAGCTGTTCAATAGTGACTAAAATGTCTAGTAAATATTTGTTGTCAGTGTAAAGGTGAAAAGAAGTTTGTGAGAAGTGAGTGAAAGCCATAATAACAGCATGTGATTTCACACATTGAGCTGAGGAATAAAAGCCTTTTTCATTGAAAACTATTGTCAATGACCATAGCTATAATACCTGAAGTAGAGCCATCTGTGAAAACAGTGGAGACCTGAGGAATTGGCTGGGAAACAATAGACAAAAAGAAAAGAAGTGATGGAAGTAAATTGAATAATTTTATCTGGTGGGTAATGACAGTCCACTTGGCCAGTGAAATTACCAAAGGCAATTTGCCACCAAGATGATATTTTCCAAAGCCACTGTTGTTGGTCAGCAGAATAAAGGACAATGTTAAATGAAAGCTCCTCATGTCCTAGGAGTTGCTAAAGTTGTCAGCAATCTACTGAATTAAAGCAGCAGTCATCTCATCATAAGGAGCTAAAACCTTTTTTGGTGTTGTCACAATGAAACAGTGGGAGTATGAAAAGTAGGGAAAATTAGTAGAAAGACTGGAAACTTGGGATCAACACGGGTAAGTTGTGCTTGCTGTAGGGCTCTCTCTACTTTAGTTAGAAGACGGATGAGTTGGACCTTTAAGAATATCAAAAAGAGGCTTTAAATCTCCAGCAGTAAGTTCTAATGAAGAACAGAGCCAATTAATATTTCCTAACAACTGCTAAAAATCATTTAAAGTAGTGAGTTTGTTAGTGTGGATTTGAAGTTTTTGTGGTTGGATTTGTCCTCAATGAGTTGACCTAAATAAGAAAAAAGAGGAACACTTAGTATTTTTTCTGGAGTTATACATAACTTATAAACTGTTGATGAGTTCTGTAAATGAGAGGATGATTGTTAATGTAGAAGAATCAGGGTAAGAAAGGAGAATACAATTCACATAATGGACAATGTCAGCAGTAGGAAATTATGCACAAATTGGCAATATTGTGGTAGCAACAAATTTTTGACACAAAGTGGGGCTATTACCCATCCCTTAGGGAAGGACTGTTCATTAATATTATGCAGAAGTTCTGAAATTAATATTAAATAAACTGAAAGCAAAACGTTTAAAATCATCAGGATGAAGTGGGATAGAAAAAAGCAATAGTGCCATGGAATAGCTGTTGGGGATGGAATTCCTGGTTGAAAAAGTCTTATAATTTCCAGGGTTTTAGTAAGAGCTCTAAGGTTTTGTAAGCAGATCCAGTACAGAGTAGTGAAAGTTGGATAATTTTTATATCAGGAGAAACGGTGATGATATTTTGAGTAGCATAAGCTATAACTGTTATTTCTTTTACCTAATCAGAGTTAATTACTCTTTGCAAAATAAAAAGACCTTCCAATGGTAAGCTACTGCGTCCTAAAAGAAGTCCCACAGTACTTTTAGGTAAAGGACCATAAATACCTGTTGGGATAGCCTGAGGGCCCATTTCTGGTTGTGGGACTAAAGTCCAATCCTGTGCTGTCTTTAGTGGCTTTGAACAGTTGGGAAACAATAGACCTTGACCTTGTTGTAGATGGGCTGGGGTTGGCTTTTCGATCTGTTTCCCAAAGTAGGATTTCCAAGTAACTGATTGTTGTTCCTTTGAAAGTTAGGTTAATAATACTCTTGCACATGTTAACTTTCTAATTAAAGTCCTTGAAGTTTGTTTTTAATTCCCAAAATAATTTCCTTTGTAGGACAAACTTTGGATTCAGTTACTTTTTGAAGACACTGTTTGAGGTGAATTAAAAGAACACTTTTTGGATGAATTAAAATTATTACTGATAATATATACTAAGATAGGCCAATATTTTATAATATTGGAAAATATATAAATATAATTTATAGAAAATTAATTACAACTTCATATTAGATAATTTTTTTATACATTCTTAATATATCAAATAAGTTTAATGTCTTTCTGAAACTTTTAGTAAAATATATTGGAGTCTCAAAAAGAGGGAATGAGAGAGGATACCTGAGAAGAGTGAGGTCTAGGAGAACAGATCTTCTTAAGGAGACCACAAGGATACACCTGTGGGATCCTCTCCATGATGACTCAGCTCTTGGGAATTTGTCAACTTAATTTTCTGGAACTTGGAAATTTCCAAGTTCTGTGAAAGCGTGTAGTGTTGTAGGGGCTGGAATAGTATCTCCCACTTGATTCAAACTGGCCAATGAGAAGGGTACCTATGGGTTGGAACTTGTTGATTGTTGATAAAAAGGGAAAGATCAAGCCAGATGAGGAGTGTGGTCATTTGGAATTATTCTATGCTATAAGCTCCCAGCTAGTGAATAAAGCCCTTACTCTTATAAAGGTGGTGTTGAGTGCTCTTTCTCTCCATTGGGCCTCATCTTCCTGCAACATTAGTGGTCTTAATATTTTAAAAGGACTAAATTTAGAGTTGCCATATTCTTTTTCTTTTTTTTTTTGTTTTTTGTAGAGACAGAGTCTTACTGTATTGCCCTCTGTAGAGTGCCGTGGTGTCACACAGCTCACAGCAACCTCCAACTCCTGGCCTTAGGTAATTCTCTTCCCTCAGCCTCTCGAGTAGCTGGGACTACAGGTGCCCGCCACAATGCCTGGCTATTTTTCTGTTTTGCAGTTCAGCCAAGGCTGGATTTGAACCCGCCACCTTCGGTATATGTGGCCAGCGCCCTACTTGCTGAGCCACAGGCACCACCCTGCCATATTCTTTTCTCTCAATTTTCTTTTAAAAAATCATATATCATAAAATACGATTACAATTTACTATGAAGTTAATTGAGTTGGAGAATTGAATCTTTTGAGAATTTGTATCTTAAATAGGAAATGGGTATTTTCATTTGTAATTTTTCAAAAGTGTTTATAGGCTTGAAGAACAGTTTAGTCCTCCTAGTCAGAAGCCAAAGATGCCACAGAGGCAAATTCTTTGAACTTTGGCAAAGGAAGGTATATAAAGAGAGGCAAGACAAAATAGGTTTAGATAATTCCAGACATAGTTACTAGCCTGGAAGGGTCTGTGTCTGCATCTAAAGTGAAAGAGGAATTTTCTTTTTCATACTCTCGTTCCTCATCTTGCAACTCTTGTTGGAATTCACAGGGAAGGGGTTTTTTGCCGGAGTAGAAGGGGACACAGATTGTTCATAGGGGTTGGGGTCTAAACAGTCTCTAATTAGTCCCTAAAGAGGAAAGGCATCTGTGGGAAACTAAGAAGGACCATGGATTGTATAAGAGCACAATTTCTTTCCTACTTTATTCCAAGTTGCTGCATTGACTGTGCCTCCTTCAAGAAACCAAGGGCAAATTTCTTGAACAAATTGGAGAAAGCATTCTAATGGATTAATATGAACACAACAGCCCATAGTTTTTAGCATAGATTTGAGTTTTTGAGTAAAGACCTCTGGCTCTTTAGAGCATGACTGCTCCATAATTTGTTACTCCTAAAGAAAACTACCCCCATACACACAAAAATTACTTACCAAAATTACTTACCAACTATGCAGTTTGACTTCTTTGTCTTCAAAGGGGCTTTCCTCACCTGCATGCATCTACTATTCTGTATTCTGGTCCCTGTTCAGGGTGCCACCTGTTGTGAACCAGCATGGCAAAGGGGAGCAAACCAGAGTGGAATTGGTGGGGAATGAGGAAAATATAGCACAAGAGAAGTCACAGAAACAAAAGATGGGACCAGGACAACTGACTGAGCTGATGGCTATAGCCAGCACCAAAGCACAAAATCAGCTTTATTTTGGAGTAGCTGTACAAGGATGTCCACGGGGAGGTAGCATGGACAATATGGGAAAGTAGCATAAATAAAAGACATTGTTTTGGTCTTATAGTACAATATAAAAATGTAAATGACTTTAACAAAGACAAACCATCTTGTTATTGGTTTCTTCTAAACTTCATTAGCATATGACAAGGAGAAAAAAGGGAGAGATCTCAAGGATCTCTGCATAGTTAACAGAACAAAGGAAAACCTATGTGACTTAGTGGTTACTACTTAACTTTGTTAGCTTGTGACAAGGAGAAAGAAGGGAGAGAGCTCAAGGATCTCTGCATAGTTAACTAGACAAAGAAAGGGCTACATGACTTCTGGCAAAAGGAGCATGAAGAAAGGAAAATGGCTGTTTTGGGAATGGAGAAGCAGTTGTGGGGTTACTCTTTGAATGTTCCCCAGGCTGTGAGGGCTGTGTCACTGACTGCTCTCTATAATAAATAAATTTGGAGTGGTATAGGGCTCTACCTTAAGAAGATGATGCAGCAGTGGGGTGCTGTTGATGAAGGAAGAATGCAGGAGAGCTAAATCTGAGGAAAACATTTGAAAGGACTTCTCAGAGTTCAAGAATTAGGAGGCTGGCTCTGCACTAGAGGAAATGGTCTAAAAATGGAAATGTGGAAATAAAATATTGATAAATTACAGACATAGAATTTGCATTGTTAAATATATTAATAGAAAAAGTGGTAGAAGGATAACATCTCCAAGTTCAAAAAATAGATCTATTTTTTTGAAATAATAAAAAAGTCAAGAAGAAAAGAATATTTGGGGAAATGCTGAGAGTAGGAAATGAATGGATTTATTGTTCAATCTACCAAGTTTCACTTACTTGTAGACCATTCAAGGCACCGTATCAAGGAGTCTAAAATGCCAGTCGGTAGATGTAATTTCAAGACTAACTGATGATTGTCTTATGATAGATCCAATTTTGTTTCCTTCATCTTAACCTAAGCATAGCAAAGTTAGCTGGGAACCATACTCCTTTCATGGGCAAAAGAATTATCAGAGTTCACCATCATGTTCCATCAATAAAGGTAAAACACTAATGTATGAACAATAGCAGTGATGAATAACATTAATAGCAACAATAACAAGTAAGGTGTCTCTGTAGGTACAGGAGCCAGTTCTCTAATTTACTATGGGGTCTACTATCTCACTCTTCCCTCCATCTATCTTACTAAGTCATCATACCTCAGTAGTGGGGATTGCCTTCTATTTATCTATACTGGTCGAACCATAAAGTCCCCTCCACATTTTAATTATCATGCAGATTGTACCTGCTTCCTTCACAGGCTGTTGGGGTCATCAGTTCCTAGCATCCTAAAAGTGGGAAGAAAGGATACTGATTCCCAATGTGACAACTCTTGTTATCTAAGCAACAAGATACTGTAGCCTATATTTTTATTTTCTTAAAGGTTTTCCTCATTTTCACATTGAGATTATAGTCCTCTTCTCCTAATACTCAAGAGAGGATGAGGGTAGCCAAAATGTCAATTTGGGTAGCTAAGAATACCTCCAAGTCCTGTGTCTTCTCTGGCAGTGACCCATCCTATCCTATACACCTCTGTCTTCAATTAGGAATTTGTTTGTTTTCAAATTACAGTGCTTTTGAATTGCTCCTGGAAAGAGATAAACACCTATAACCTTTGAAGGTCTAAATTATTAAGCCTTTAACATTAACAGTAAAACTCTCAGGGTGAATAAAGCTTAAAGTCAAAAGCTGGGACAAGGAAAACTTGTTTATATTATCATCATCAGTATTACCCCTGTCTTTGTCATCATCAATGACTGTTGTTAAATGGATTAGGTTTTCAACTCTCCCTTCCTCACTCTAAAAGGATTACATGCAAACCTTTTGTCTCATGAATCCTCAGTGGCTTCCCACAGTGAGTAGAATACTCATCCTTACTCCACTAACTTTGGGTTGAATCAAATGACTTGCACTGATTCACAGGATGTTATGAAGTCAGAAGCATTGAATATATTTAAATGGTTGGTCTTGGCTGCTTGTCCTTTTGTCATCAGGGATGAGGAGATTATGCCAGGTGGAGCTCCTAGTCCTAGAATGAGAAGAAACTCTGAGCATACCCGAATAGCACTTGCACCCTGGATCCAAGCCCAAATGACCCTGTCTGTGCTCAACAATGACCAGCAATGTCACAACTGACCTACTAGCCCAGGCCCAAGAAATAGTGGGGATAGACACTGTGATTTTAGAGTAGTTTATCATACAGCATCATCACAGGAAGAAAAATGGAATTGTGCTGTGTAGCTTTTCAAAACCAAATTATGTCTTGGATAAATACTTAAGTATAAACATGCAAAGGACAAATATAAAATTTATATTACAGAATAAAAAAACTTCCCTTTTCTTCCAAAAGTGAATTGAGTAGAAAAGCTAGAACTGTGAATGGGATAATTTTAGAAAGAAAAGAAATAGGAAGACCCTTCCCCTCCCATCCTCCCACAACCAATCAATTAAAGTAATTTGTGTGAAATTTTATTTGTTTTTCTGAACTTAGTAGATAAATGATATTGTACGTGTTGCTCAGAGTGTGCAGGAGAATGGACTATGTCTGCTGGGCCACACACACAGAGCAGGGGAGCTCCAGAGTCCGGAGTCAGACTGATATGAACCCTTCTATTTACTGGCATGTGTGTTCTAGCAGAGGTGCTTCAGGCCTCAGGAACAGAAGACTCACAGAAATGTGGAGAAAGAACTGTTCTCCTTGCTTCTATCCCTCATCAAAAAAACATCTTTGACACTGTGAAAGGATGAGGTGGCTACTACTTTTGGGTGTTATTGCCCTCTGGGTCACATATTCAAATGGAGGGTGGAGGCACTGGAGAGTTAAACAGATCTCATCTCAGAGCATCAGAGCACTCTACAAGGTGCTATGTTCTCACCCGGATTCTGTAGTGTCTCAGAATTGACAGAGTGTGTAGAAAAAGTATAGGCACTGCCTCTAAGTAGGTAAAAACTCAGAACTTGTAAAATTCATGAATTGATATTAATGTGGTGAAGCCTGAAAAGACAGATTTATCCTTGAATAAATTTAATTCATTTCAACAAATATTTATCAAGCATTTACTATGTGGGAAGCATTATTTATGAATAAGAATGAAAGTAGTAGGCTTAAAGCAGCATTACTTATTAGTTTAAGCTTTTTAAAGTAAATTTCAGATGACTTGAGATTGGGAAGTATATTTCTCTCTCATATCTTCATGTTTGGTTTTAGCCTTGGTTGACAGAGCCCTGGATTAGTAGTAGGTGACATGTTATGTACAGTCATAATTGGTTACCGGAACACCAGTGACCAATTGCCTCTTGCTGTATCACCTCTATTTTCTGAACTGTAAAGTGAAAGATTATCCCAAACTACCCCTGAATTGTTATTCTCTCTAGATCTAAAGTTCTACAGTTGAACTTTAGTGTCTCAATTTTTTAACTCTATTCTTATATTTAAAATATAATTGGCATTTGTAAATTCTACAAGGATAATGAATTAAAGAATAAAAATCAGTGGTCTTAGAAACTAATTGAACTGAGATTTATCAATTATATTAATACAAATGTCAATACATTAGTAAACATAAACATGACAGGATGCCATGTATATTTCTACTGGGATTAATAGAGAAATGCCTCAAATAAATCAGCAAATATATCACTTGTGATTCTGCATTGTGTTACATGCAAACAAGGATCAAAACAAAAGCCAAGAAATGTGCTCAGCAAAGAGTTAAGTTTGAATTTTCAATGTAATGTGAATCAGTCATTTAAGCAAAATTCAAATAAGATTTTGTTAAATATTTTTGTTTCTCAAATAATGTATCAGACACTATGTGTGTAGCAACACCCCCCCAAAAAAAATACAAACCACACACACTCCTTTAGCATCTCTAGAATCATTTTAACACCACTGAGGATATAAACATAGGGAAGGGCTTTTTTATAGTAAGTGTTCGGTATGCTCATGAGTCTTATCTCTAATACCCAGAAGGGGAAGGAAAGGAGGGCTGTTGGGCATCTAGTGGACTAAAACCTGAGACAGTGGTCAGCAAGGGAGATTGCACTGAGGAAATCATGAAACTTACACTAAACTTAGTGCATAAAACCAGAAGCCTGTAAGGGCATACACTGTTTCATGTACCTGGTGGCAGCATGACAACAATGTAACAAACTATTCTGCTTCCCAGAATTTATTTTTTTTTTTTTTGAGACAGAGCCTCAAGCTGTCACCCTGGATAGAGTGCTGTGGCATCATAGCTCATAGTAACCTCTGATTCCTGGGCTCAAGCAAGTCTCCTGCCTCCACCTCCCAAGTAGTTGGGACTACAGGTGCTTGCCACAACGCCCAGCCATTTTTTGGTTGCAGCCATCGTCATTATTTGGTGGGCCCAGGCTGGATTCGAACCCACCAGCTCAGGTATACGTGGCTAATGCCTTAGCCCCTTGAGCCACAGGCGCGAAGCCGCCCAGAATCTTTTTATTGGGTACATAACAGAGAATATGTGCAAGAAACATAGTAGTCAGTACCTAGCAGTCAAGGTTAAGTAAAGGGTAAACATGGACATAGGGTAACGGAACATGTGAAGAGGCCAGATAATGGTGCAAGAGGAAGAGAGAGGGGAAAGCAAGTCTCATCTCAGACAGACATCTCACCTTCTCTGCCTAAGCTACTAATTGATGGCTTCAGCTTGCCTGTACTGCTGATTTCCCCATGCAGAGGTAGTCAGTTAGACATTCTCCTGACAGGGCACTTTATCCTGAATGGAAGATCTGTGAGGATTTCAGCCTGTCTACCTCCCACAGAGGGCTTGATTATTTGCCTTTTATAGTTTAGGAATGCAGTAGTCTTGTTCTTATACTTTTGCCTGGAAATTTGGTAAGGTAAGGGTTGGCTTGTCTCCCACGTTGAAGGAGCACAGAAAGAGGTGCGATGAGGAAGAGGCAGAATTCCTGGAACAAAGATTATATGAATAGTTCTCTTAAACCAGGCTGTAGAACCAACATGGAGTCATCTTAGATACTGTTAGACATGACTTCCTTGGGAAACAAGACTAGAGAAAAAAATGAAATTGAGGAATGTGTAAAGATGAGAGAGAAATAAGTGACCAACACGGAGAGAGATTCATTCTCTCTGTTGGAACTTCATTTAAGAAAATTTCATGAACAGGTGGAGAAACAGCTATTACTGCATCACATTAGCATCAGTCAATTCAGAACTTTCCTGTTCCCCTTATCTATGCCTTCACCTCATACTCCACATTGCGAAGAGGCCAGAAAATACCTATTGCAAGTTGAGGAAAAGGAACAGAGGAGATAAGTGAAGGAAGGGAAGATACAATGGGAAACTCACTTTTTTTTTCTTTTGCTACTTTAATGTTTTTTACCTGGCTATTTTAAAAATAGTAAAAGATTTTGCAAGAAACAAAACCTGCCAGAATCAATGCATTTTCATCCACATTTCAAAGTTGCTTTTGTTGTGTTTAGTTTAAGTATATATTAATTCATCAAAAAACTGCTTTTCTAGCCTAGAGGTTGGAATCTATTTTCCAAAACATAGATAATTTCTTGAAAAATTTACTAAAACATATTTCTTTTTGCTTCACTTATACTAACAAGTAATTTGATTTTCTCCATGCTTTTCAATCAAAGCCTCATACGTCTTAGAATGATTTCCACAACGTAATTTTGCATCATTGGGATTCCTAAAGTATCAATAGCATTTGTTTCTTCCCTCTCTAAATTCGAAAATTTTTTTTCTCCCCCTTTGGTTATGTAGATCACTTTAATAATGCTAAAGCCATGGATTATAAGTGTTCCATCATTCAGATAGTGCTCATTATACCCCTTATATAGCTTTTTGCACATCCCATCCTCAATCCTCCCCTGCTTGATTTCTGTTGACCCATACTTCACTTTCATGTGTGTTCATTGGTTACTACCAATCTAATAGTGAGTATATGTGTTTATTTTTCCTTTCTTTAGATATTTCACCTAATTAATGGTCTCTAATTCCATACACATTTTTACAAAGGGCATTAAGTCATCTTTCGTGTCTGAGCAGTACACTGTGGTATACATATACAACATTTTGTTAAACCACTCATGTATTGATGGGCACTTCGGTTGATTTCACAATTGTGAATTGTGCAACAATATACATTGGGAGAAAAGAAACCCTATTCAATAAATAGTGTTAGAAAAATTGGATAGTCACATGCAGAAAAATGAAACAAATTCCATCTCTCACCACTCACAAAAATTAATTCAAGATGGATAAAAGACTTAAATGTAAGGCATGAAACCATAAAAATGCTAGAAAAAATGTTGGAAAAATTCTACTTGATATCAACCTATGAAAAGAATTTGTGACCAAGACCTCAATAGTAATCGCAGGAACAACAACAAAAAAAATAAATGGGACTTTATTAAATTTAAAAGCTTCTGCATAGTGAAGAAAATAGTCAACAGAGAAAATAGACAGTCTAAAGAATGTGAAAAATATTTGCAAACTATATATCTGATAAAGGGTTAATAACCAGAATCTATGAAGAACTCACACAATCCCACAAGAAAAAGACAAACAACCCGATAAAAAGTGGACAGAAGACATGAACAGAAACTTTTCAAAAGAAGATAGACAAATGGCCAATAAATATATGAAAAAATGCTCACTGTCACTAAGCATAAGGGCAATGCAAATTAAAACCACAGATAGCACCTTACCCCTGTAAGAATAGATATTAAAAAGTCTCAAAACAATAAGTGCTGGTATGTATGCAGAGAGAAATGAATGTCCATACACTGATAGTGTTTCTACAAATTAGTACAACCTCTATGGAAAATCATATTGAGATTCATCAAAGAACTAAAAGCAGACCTATCATTTCATCCAGCAATCCCCTACTGGGTATTTACTCAAAGGAAAAGAAATCATTTTCTCTAAAAGATACCTGCACTCACTTTTGAAGATTTTATTTTAATAGGACTGGAAATTTTAAATTTTGAGTTATGACTTTATTTCAAAGGACTAGAGGACTTTTACCATGTAAGAGTGATGACAAAAGTCATGAAATCTGCTTGAGTTATCACCTAAGGGCAGAAGACAAAAATAACTCCATATAGTATATTCTAAGTACAAAGGGAAATAAAAATAAAAATCACTGTTCATTGCCCCTACAAGTACAACCATTTGAATTACATTGAAAGTCCAAGGTTTAATGCACTTATTCAGACCAAATGAGTCATAATTTTAAAAAAGACTAGCTTGTCAAATAGCCAAGAACTGAAGAAGTTGTTTTGGCTACAATTATTTAAAGTCTTTTCCCTCCCTTGAGATTGATTTTTTTCATTATAATTTATTTCTAAGAGCAGGGATCTGCAATTTAACATCAGTCACTAATACGTTTCTGAGAATTAGAGGTTCAATGATAAAATGCTAATAAGATATCTATTTCCTACTGTGAAAAGAAAAAGAGTGGGATGTTTTATATATATATATATGTCAACCCTAAATTCCAGTGTTGATTTCTTATGAAATTGATAAAGCTTCACCTTCAAAGTCCTTCTCTTGTATGAGTCCCTTCCAAAATCCTGGGAGGAAACTTAGCAATGAATGCTTGTAACATTCATAAGTGTAAGGTTTTTTCATTATTATTTTAGTTAGAATAAAATAGTTCCCAGTATGGCAATCTTTACGAAACCTGGATTCACTCTAATAATCAAGAAATTTCCTAAATGTAAAGAAAGAAAATCCCAAGAAATATTTTTATATGTAAAATTATTAAATATTGTTTCCTTATTATCATATAAGTGATTTGAATAATACAATTATTGCTTTTATGTATGATAACATCTTTTCTATTACGTTTTCTCATTTATTTATTTTCTTATTCATAGTTTCTTCAATGCTTTTGTAACATGAAGTGGAACTTATTAAATAATAAAAACACTTTGGAAACACCTTCAGCACAAGTACACCAGACTAAAAAATGGCTCACAATGAACATGGTGCTGCAATGGCTTTTATGCCAGAAATATCTTCTTTACATGTCTCCTTTTTTGACACATACTGCTTTTTTCGAAATATCTATATGTGATTGCCATATTTTACTAATTATATTTGAAATGGAATTTGATTACTTACTGTATCTTGTCTTCCCAAAATTGTTTGTATCTTGTTTTCTGGATGCAAATATAAAATTCTAATTTAAATCTACTGAGAATTAATGCATTCTATGACGTGTATGTATTTAACAAATGTATTTAAGTATATGTATTTAAGAGTCACTCTGCTGAGTATGCTGTAATAGAGAGATCAGTGTTGGGTGAGTTTACCTTATTTTTCAAAACTAGCTCAATTTCACTGTCTTGCATTTGAACCTCAATAACATTGCTGAATAAAGACAAGCAAAGACAAGAATAAAAATAGAAACAATGATCGCTGGTGTTTATTCTTCCTAAACTTTTAACTTAATTTTCTCAAGCACTATCTCATTTAATCTTTCTAATGATCCAATAAAATAGGTATAATTATATATATTTTACAAGTCAAAGAATTTCAGTAAGAGATTGAGTAATTTGTCCAAGGTGATAGAGCTCTCAAGTGACAGAGTCAGATGTCCATTATACTTAGATCAATTTTTCAATAAATAGCTATGGAACATCTTGACTCAAGTCATGCCACATCATTTTGCTTATGTTTTGTATCATATAATATGCATGGCAGAAGATGTACTTCTCTGTATCACAGAAATTTTGGCATTAGTTTTATAATAAAAATTCAATCCTTTCTTTGTAAGTAATAGGTTGATGTTATCTACCGTGAACTTCTGGTAGCGGTGTAAATCATCATAGGCCTTCTGAAGAAGAGTATGAAAATATTTAGTGAAATTAAGTATGCAAATATCCTATGACACAAAAATCTCATTCTTGGGTATACACAGTAAGCACTATGGATCAGAATAGTTCATTTGAACTAGCTATGCATACAAAAATATGAATGCATAAAATATTAGTGTTGAGTGAAGCAAGGTAAAAAGAGGATAAGATTGCACTATCGTATATATCAGAACAACATGTATGTAACAAAAAAGAGATAAGAATAGTAACATGAAAAACAATGGAAACTTTTCAAGTATACACTCAAATTATAAGAACTAGATTGGCCTCACTGAATGGTTATCAAAGAATGTATGGAAAATATGTACTGAAATAAAATTAAATTAAATAATGAAGAAATTTTACATGGGTTGATGACAATAATGTTTCACAAATTAATACATATTATTAATTTGAATAAAGAACTTGAAATGCTAGGGATTTTGATCCAGTGTTCTGATTCAGGCTCCCTGCTTGAGGTCACACACCACACAAGGGTTGGAATATAATGTAAAATAGGATGCAGCCCTCCGTTTTCAGAGCCATCAATCACCAAAGACGGTCCCCTCTAGTCACCAGCAATCATTGAGCTCATTTTATCAGATTATTTATTCAACTAAGAACATTTAATTAAATTCTCATTTGAACACCTAGAAGTAATAGAAAACAAAGATATATGCATGATAAACCAGGGTATTGAAGTGTAGTTTGGTCCTTCTTACAATTTAGTTAAAATAGAATTTCTCAAAAGGTAGCTTGCTATAAAGCAGGATTCCTTAGGAAGTTTTCAGTATTAATATCTGATATGTAATATATGAGTCCCTCTTTGCCTCTTTTTCTCTCTGTTTCTGTCTCTCTATATAACATAGTCTTAATAAAAAGCATTCCATTCTCATACTTTAATAATAATGAAAGGTTAAATATATAGAATGCTTGTAATTGCCAGATGTCAGATATCACTGTGTGCCCTGTTGAGGAGTTTAAATGAGATAGTCAATCCTCAGTTTACTCAGGTTGATACCATTATCATCACTGCATATTATCTACCAGTGCTGATGTCTCTGCTAACAAAGCATGGTATATTTAAAAATTTGTATTCTAGAAGCTGACAATATAGTTATATGAACCAAGAGCAGATATCACCTTAAATGTTAGCAAGTTGACTTTTTTTGCTGTATATGGCTTCTTTATTATTATTTTTTCCTGTCTTATATTGACAAGAATGTCTCTCTCCTTTGTGTCCCCATATTTTCCACTGCAATACTAGTAACATCATATTTATATATATAGGGCATTAAATTTTTCTGTAAAGTCCTATATTTCCCACTAGACTGTGAAGTAGTTCTCTGAGGTGAACACTATCTCTTGCATATTTGTATCATCAGGATAAACAATATCTTATCTACTATATTTGTTAAAAAGTTACAGAATATGATGAAATTGATATCCTTAAGATACATTCTCATCAAAGATCATTTCTGAAATTATCTGAACCAGTAGCTGGTGTATCAGTGGGGTGAAAAAGACGTTAACTTTATTTTCTTTCACCTGAGGATATCTGAGAAAAGCATCCTATACTTATAGAAGGCTATTAGTAGAAGACTCATTTCCAGCAGCTCTGTGGTTCAAATTGGTTTCTTTAGATGCCAATTATCAGAGGCTGGCAGTCTCATCATAGCTAAGTATTAGCACTTGGTCAATTTATATGCCACTCTTGGAATGGGAATACTTTACAGGTCTGAAAACCCTATTTCCACAAGCCCAAGTGAATTGGTTGGGTGGAAGAGATAACCTTACAGCTGCTTAGTCGGTGCTAATGCAGCCAATTGTTCCTGTCAAAATACAAGGTATAATAAAAAGCTGCAAATGTAGAGTGTAATATTCAGCCAAGCCTTCATAAAACAAAATTCCTACTGTATTAATACGAAAACCCAGTTTTGTGTTGGGTACTTGGCATTATGAAGAGTGTCAATTCATTTCCTATTAAGAAGGCATAATGGATGCAGCTAGACAATAGCTTGTTTAAATCTCTGTCAGGACTAGCAATTACCTGCATCCTTGAAAAATAGAAGGAAAGGCATGTGGAGGGTTAGCAAGAGTGGACAGCTGGTCAGTCCTCTGGGCTGGAACTACATAAAGCCTCAGCACTGCTGTTTAAATGTGGAGTGTCATTAAATTGGCATTTAATTGAACACTATAAACAATGTCACTAGTACAACCATTTTGCTAACAATTAACCCGAAAGTAATCAGATGCTGTTTTCTGTCTTCTGGTGGCTTCTTAAAATGTCACTGACACGAGGTCTGTCTGGGAAGGGGGCGGGGGGGGATAAAAAAGATAATAATGCTGTGGAGAAAAAACAAATCTATCTGTATAAAATTGCTATCTTACTTCTTAGTTTTCTTACTTATAGCTATATTTGTATAAAACTTGTCTATGAAGTAATATGTACAAAGTCTACATTATTCTATTATTTATTTTATTTTATTTTACTTTATTTTATTTTAATTTATTTTGAGACAGTGTCTCGCTCTGTCATCCTGGGTAGAGTTCCATGGTGTCATAGCTCACAACAACCTCAAACTCTCGGTCTCAAGTGATCCTCTTGATTGAGCCTCCCAAGTAGCTGGGACTACAGGCTCCCACCACAATGCTTGTTTAGTTTTTCTATTTTAGAGAACTGGAGTCTTGCTCCTGCTCAGACTGGCCTCAAACACCTGAGCTCAAGGGATCCTTCCACCTTCGCCCCCTAGAGTGTTAGGATTCTAGGCATGAGCCATCACACCCATCCCATAATCTCTCCTGCTCCGAGTGGTCTTCAATTCCTGAGCTCAGGAGATCCTTCCACCTTTGCCTCCCAGAACATGAGGATTACAGGCATGAACCATCACACTATCTCATAATTTTATTTTAAATTACTTGTTAAATCGATGATTAAAATAAAAATGAAATACAAAGACGTTTGAGATTCTGCATTTATTTGCCTTGAATTTGACTTACCTTTGGAAAAAATGATTTGACATATGTGTTAAATTTTAAGGTAACCTGAAATTGCAGCTACAAACTTGCTGCTATGCAATGCCACCTGCCTGATTACACATAATCCCTTTCAAAACTGCTAACCCTGAGGTTACCTAGGTCTCTTCCCAACTATATATATGTATTTGCACAAACCATTTTACTCTATATTTGTTTGTATATATGCCACTTAAGGGGATTTTATGTAAAATGGTTGATAGCCCAGACTTTGAGCAGAAAACAAAACACTATTCAGAGAAAAAGCATCGATCCCTGTGGTTGTGGGTGCTGAGCAAGGAGAAAATATGTTGAGTCAGGAGGTGAAACCCAAGGAGAAAGGAAGCTAAACATAGAGAAAGATGGTTTAAAGACAGGTATGTCTGGAGATCTGGTTCAGGAAAATTTTTGAGTGAGTAAGAAACACACTGTAGACATTTAAGATAGGCAAAATATCTCCAGAGAACTGGATCAGGAAAATTTCTGATTCAGGGAGATACAGTCATCAGCTTAACATATCACACATCCTCATAGAATTTTTAGAATAAGCCCAAGTTTTATGCCTAGAAAACCATCTAAAACTGATGTTGCTATGTCTTCTTTATCCAGGAGAACTAAGAAAGATTGCTGTGGAATGATGTCAGATCACTTTTAATTTGCCAAATAAGCACCAATCACCTACTCCGTAGCAGGAATGGAGCTAAACAAACACTAGAGATACAATCAAGATATGCAAATTGTCATCCTTTACGTTGAACATTTTAAATTCAAAAACAAAAAAATCAGTACAGGGTGCTTGGGAACACAAAGGAAGAATGAGTAACTTAGTATACTAATTTACCAAAGTCTTCTTAGAGGAAGTGGCAGCCACACTGAAACTTGAAGGGAAAATCAGGAATCAGCCAAGTGTCAGGTAAATGAGGGGCAGAATGAGAGATGAGGGACAGAAGAGTCTTCTAATTTAAGTCCTGGAGACAAAGACACTTGTGCTAAGGTATAGAGGATGAGTGAGATAAAAAGAGAGTTAGAAAGAGAGAGAAGGTGATAACAGGAAGGGCCTTGGACTTTTTTACTAAGCAAAACAGGGAAAAATCAAAAGATTCCAAACAGAGAAATTGCATTTGTGTATTAGCAAAATGACATTAGCTACAGTAGGGAGAAAAATTAGAAGAGTGCATAGGATGAAGAGCAGGGAGACTGGTTAGGAAGCTGTTGCAATATTCTAGACAAGGAATGATGGTGGCTTGAGAAATCATGGTGATAGTGGGGGTGATAGAACATAGAAACATTTGCTATATCCTTAGAAAGAGGAGAGTCATAGACCAACACTGCCTGGTATCACAACAGGAGTCTGTTGATAGAGAAGCAGATGAACTAAATCCAGGAACATCCTGGATTTGTAACTATTTTCTAAAATTATTTTATGTAACGTATGCCAAGTGGCCCCCTATAATATATTTGGAAGAGGTTTTAAGTTACAAAAAAAAAAAAGTTAAGGAGAATGTTGCTGAAATAATAAAAGTGTAGTTACATAGTCTAAGAAGAGAAACTCCTTTTTCAGTCCTTGATGTTGGCAGAAAAATTTACAAACACTGAGATGAAAGCCTTAGATTTGGTTGAACTTGACAATTTGCCTTGTGTTTAAATTTTTTTCATAGGAATCTCTGCATAATGGTCCCACCTATTTCAAGTCATAAACAACCCTAGTCCTATCTGATGGCAGCCTACAACTAAATCCAAGGAAGATTTCTGACAAGTCACTTCAAGTACAAGGCCTGAAATGTTCTGGCAGAAAAGTGTATTATCAGAGGGGTAGAATTATTGTTCTGTCCCTGACCAACTCATCTAACGGACCCATTGGCTAACTGTGTTCAAGGCACATATTTTCCAGTCCTAGAGGTGAAATCTTGGCTTCCCAACATAATATCTAAACCACAAATTACTCTTTCTCTCACAAACCATTCCTCCTTTATGATTTAAATCAGCTATAACATCCTCTATAGACATAGTTGAGAAAACTCAGACATTACTTTTCACAGTCTTGGATTCCCTAAGATTCACATATTTTCTCTAACTAAATATAAACTAAATCTCAGTCTGTGATATTCCACTCCAACAGACGTCTGGAAGCTTCTTTTCTTTACATATCCTGGATGTTTGCTCCTATGTACCACTCTCAATAAATATCCTCAACCCCCTTATTACCCCGCGATCCTTTTAATACAGTTTGTGATTTTCTGAGGGCTGATAGAAAAAGCTCACTAATGGGACTTCTTTAACCAAAGCCCCGCCATTTCTCCCACATCTCTCCCACACCCTTTGGTCCCACTGAACATTCTGCTATACCAGAGTCACAGAGGATATTCAGGATAGTAGGGCTCTGAAATTTACAAGAAAATGCATTTATGAACAATAAAAATTTCTTGAATTTTTGTATTGCTTTTTGATTAGTCAGATTTAAGAAATCATTCTGAAAAGGCAGAAATTTTAAAGAACTCCACCAGTGAGAGAGAGGATGATCTGATCGCTTTTCATATAAAAATTAGTTTCCACCTACCCATTCCCTAGCAAAGGTATTTGCTGAACCCAGAAATGGTATCCAAACAAAAGACACAGCAACAATCACAAAAGTTAAGCCTATGTTTGGCAGAAAGGTGTAATTTATGAATTGTAAACTGAGACTTAATTGCATGTTTATATAAGTAATAGCAGCCTGAAAACAAACAGAACTGTGTAACCATACCACAAAAATTCAACCCGGTAGGCTTCATCCTTTGTTCTTCACTTGATTTGATACCGGGCTATAATTGGTACTTAAAAAATGTGTAGGAAACACAATTATAAAGTTTTAAGTGTTTTACAATATTATAAGAAATAATTACTACTATTAATTTTTATGACAATAAATTTCAAGATTTAATAAGGTAGTGGATTTTAAAAAACATGTATATCTTGTGAAAGAAAATAAAACACAGCATTTTCCCATGCAATGCATGAGCACATAAAAATATCTTCTTATTTAAAGATAATTAACACCACTTTTAATTTTATCTCTGTCCCTTTGTCTTATAATTCACAGACACTCTTGACAGAGTTTGCCCTGGTAATAGCTGACTGTTCTTTTTGATATAATCACTCTTCTCTACTATGGACAGGCCAATATCTTTTGTGATTAGCCAGGGACAGGCCTGTCTATCTTGATTAGTCATGGCTACTTAGTAGTTCACTACATGCATCACCACTAATTGCAGCAAACGTATTCATCTGGCCTCCTTTCCTTTGTATGTTTTCTTTTCTTTCCAAACAAAGCAGGCAAGCAACAGTATCCCTATGAAATACATTGGGATTTGTAAAACTTACTATACTTCCTCATAATTACTATGTGCTTTTTATGAAAAACTACTCTAACAAATCTGGTAGCTCACATACCCCTAAATTTGAGCTCGTAGTGTTTTTTAAGGTAATGGCTATAGAAATAATGAATTAAGAAATGTCATGTCCTAGGTGGGAATGTATGTTTAAATAAGTGTGCCAATATTTTCACATTGAATTCTTGTTTAAAGTATAATTTTCCTTTTAAACGCTTACAATGAAAGTAGGAACTTGAGTGCAGATTAATAGAATATGTTTAACAAAAACAACACATAATATGTCAAGTAATTATGACAATTCATACAGAATATTGTCCCATAGAGCTGAACAAAGTTTATTTTCTCATTTTTATTACATTTTTGCCAACTATGACATTTTCTAGAATAACAATGATGTTATGAAACTTAAAATGTTAGTAATTCAGGAATGAATATAATGTATTAAATAGAATATAGATAATGTTCTTTGAAGAATTGCTCTTATCAATATTATTGATATTAGTCTCTCAATTTCTAATTCTATTTTCTATCATTTGAGCAAATATGATAGAAAGTGAGTAATGATTCTGGTACATCAATTGAATGTTGGAAGTTCAGTATAAAATATTGTATTTTTACATCAGAAAAAGGAAAATAACAAAAGAATAAGATCAAGACTGTGACCCTAATGAAGGTCAGTCTCACCTTGTAGATAATAAAAATGATTAGTATAGGTAAATGCAGAATAGCAAGTTGTTTGCAATGTAAGAAATAAGAGCATTCTGTGTAAGTCAGCCAAAAATCAGGAAGAGTGACCTTTGGAATCATTGACAATGGGTGAATGAAGAGCCAAAAATGGAGGCCAGGGTCATGGTGGCTTTGAAGAAGAGAGTGCAGGGACTGTCAACATATTTACTGATTTAATGTCAAGGTACTTTCCTTAGTCTCAGAACCACACTGCAATTTAACTATAATAAGCACCCTATGGTGGGCAAGTTTCAACGTAATTAAATAGCTCACTTATGGTCACATCGAGGAGGTAGTGAAATTAGACTCCATGCTCACTTCTTTGTGAGTGCAAGGCCCTGTTCCTTTTATTGACCACATTAAGACACCTCCCAGCCCAAACCTAGAAGCTGGGCTGGAGACAAAGAAAAAAAAAAACAGATAAAGTTGAGCAAAAACTAAAGTCAAAATTAGGACTGAAGCTGTGGAAATTAAGTTTAAAAATTAAAAGCAAGAAAGGAGGAAAGAAGAATTCGTCGGAATTCAAGATAGGAGGAAGAAAACATGAGGCTGACCTTCATGAGGGTCACAGTCTTTTTTCTGAAACACAAAATTGGGGAATTACATTTTTCCAAATTCTAACTTTAAGTACTCTTACAAAAACAAGTAATCAGAAAAAAATAAATCCCTTCCCAGACATACTGTATAACAAGTTGCAAAGAAAACAACAAAAAAGTGGGTCTGAATCCTCAGAACAAATTACAATAATGAATAAAAAGAGCAATTCAGTCCTCTGTGGAGAAACACATAGTTAAATTTAAACACAGGAACTATGATATAAATAAAACTAAGAAAAATAATAGGAATGTTGCAATGTGCTACATTGAAAACTATCTGGTGGGAAATTCAATAAATGTATAAATATAAACGTTGTGTTGCCAAGGTAATAGTTGCCACCTGGTTTGTAGTCTGTCTTTAGCCATGTGAAAATTCCAATTGATTAATTTTTCCATGAAAGGGAAGAAAGACTGGCTTTATAATTAAATCCCTGCTCAAATTACTAAATTAAATTATTGCCTTTTGCATTTTTAAAATCATAAAACAAATAGACACTTGAAAGAAAACCAAGCACAACATTTAACTTTAAAAAGCAAGTCTAAAAA
Organism: Arctocebus calabarensis; assembly: GCA_963573935.1. Taxonomy (NCBI): domain Eukaryota; kingdom Metazoa; phylum Chordata; class Mammalia; order Primates; family Lorisidae; genus Arctocebus; species Arctocebus calabarensis. The sequence continues at coordinate 31,004 of CAUYON010124604.1, forward strand.
TATGTACACAACCAACAACCATATAAATAGTTTAACGCAAGTTCAAGGGTCTGGCAAGATATGAACTACTTATATTTAATCAGACAATAATAGCAGATGCAAACTATTGTTTTTTCAAGTAAGAAATAAGGGGCAGAGGAAGACTCTACGGGCATAAGAGGTAACTGCCTGAAGTTGTCAAGGTTAGAAAGGAGAGGGGGAAATGGCAATATCCACTAAATTTTAGTTAGTTCCTTTCTCATTCCACCACAAAGTCTTGAATTGTTCATTGGTTTGTTTACAGTGATGAAAACAAAAGTAGATTAAGCAGCCTAGGACAACGGCCACTATGTATTCTCAAGGAGTAGCAGTTCGAGCATTTCATAGCACACAGATTACACACTGGAGTCTGCTGAGGTAGGTGTCTCAGGGAGACAGAGACACTAAGCGCAGGCAGTGTGGTTTAGCCGTATCAGCAAACACCCGAGCTTGAACCAGGAGGCTGCATGAGCATATCGGTGAACTCATTAACTACTAGCTAATAAAGTTGAATTGAATCCAATCAATTAAGAATTTAAATCCAAATATTGATTTTTTGGAACAATTTTATTGAGGCATAACTTTTTTACAATAATCTGCAGCCATTTAAAGTGTACAACTGGATGAGTTTTGGTGGTTACACCTGTGAAACCACCTGCATGATCAAGATACACAACATTGTCACCATCACCAAACATAGCTCGTCTTTATGCAGTCACTGTTCCCTCTGTTCATGTTGAAGGCAACCATGGATCAACTTTTCATCATTCCCCACCTTCTTGTATTTCCTAGAATTATGTATATATGGAATCTTATGGTATATACTATGTTGTGTTTGGTTTCTCTCATGTGGTGAATTTTAGATTCATCATTGTTATTGCAATTATCAGTATCTTTCCTTTTTATTTCTGAGAGGTATTTCAGTGTTTGGATATACCTATGTGTTTTGCCTGTTGATGGACCATTGCGTTATTTGTAGTTTTTTGTTATTGTTAGTAAAGTCGCCATCACCATCTATGCATGAGACATTGTGTAGACATATGTGTCTATTTATCTTGGATAAATAAGAATGAGATCACATTTCATCATTTAAGGAAATATATATTTCATCATTTATGGAAATGCCAAACAGTTTCTCATGGTTTATACACAAGCTGTGTGTGAGCATTCTGGTCAGCTTTTAGCCTTGCCAAGACTTGAGTTATTTTTTCCTTTTAATTTTGGCCGTTCCGATATGTGTGTGTGATGGTTTCTTCTTTTAATTTAATTTGCATTTTTTCTGATGAATAAAGATGTTATTTTCTTTTCATGTACTTGTTGGCTATTAATGTATCTTTTTAAAGAAATATGTGCTCAAATCTTCAATCATTCTAGACTTATTTGTCCGCCTAACTGTGGAGTTGTAAAAGATTTTTAAGTATTTTGGAAACAAATCCTTTCTCATATGTGTGTTTGTGGAATATTTCTCTCAGTACATAGATTTCCTTTTAGTTTTCTCTACATTGTTATTCAAAGAGCAAAAGATGTGAATATTGATTAAGTCCAATAAATCTGTTTTATTTTATTGGTCATTTTTTTTGTTCCCTATTACACCAGATGCAAAGATTCTATTTTAAATTTTATTCCAGAAATTTTATAGTTTAGCTTTGACCTTTAGGTCTGTATTCTTTTTAAACTTTTTTATTTGTTTATTGATATAAGATGAGCATTACAGTTTATTCCTTGCTCCCGATTTTTCCCTGACTATATCCAGTTGTTTTGGCACTATTTTCTGGGAAAATTTTTATTTACCTATTGAATTTTCTTGATATTTTTGTCAAAAAGCAATTTACCATTTATATGTGAGTCTTTTCTAGACTTTATATTCTATTCCATTGATCTATTTGTCTCTGTATACACCATTATCATGCTGTCTCGAGTTGTTCTCTGAGGGCTGAAACAGTGTTAAAATCTTTCACTAGTTTTGTAGAATTACCTATGTTTTACTCTAATTTGTGCATTTTGAAGCTCTTTTATTAGGCCTATAAACATTAATAGTTGTTACATTTTATCATGTATGATTTTATGTTTTAATTAGCAGAAATCAGTATTTGCCCTACAAAGAATTTCGTGAGAAGCCTGGCTAGTTTGTCAAACATAGGTGGGCAAGTTCTATTTTTCTGGAATAAAGATATAGTACAACCTTTGTTTCTTCATCTGTAGAGGATTTTCCGAAGTCATTTTACCTCTTAGTGAATAGAGCTGGCCATGGCAGAGAACGTGAAGTGACTTGTATCAACTCTTCTAGAAGACAAGGGACCAAAATGTATCTGACCATTCTTTCTATAATGCAGCGACTGAGAGATCAGTTGTCAATGTAGAGTGGCCATACATGAAAGCTCAGATTAGGGAGGAGCAAAAACTGGAGAGAGCCATTTGTCTTGTTCTAGAACTATGTCAAAAGGAAAGGAAATATGTGATGATGTGATACATTTTGCTTGGGCTTGACTTGCATTCTGGGAAATAACTGAAGTCATAAACTAAATGAACTAGTCACTAAGCATTGTGGCTTTCAGGTCTAAGGCCTATCGAGTTAGTTGTTCTAGGCTCTCAATGGGCAGAGGATGTATTCAAGTTACTGTATTATACTCTATCGACAGACAAATTTCACTCTGACATTAATCACTCTTTGAGCCGAAATTCAACTATTTGCCAAGTATGTATAATGATGAAGAGACTCAACTGCCCCCAAATGTCCTTAGAAGCAGCATGCCACCCTGGCAGTGCTCCACTGCCTTGTATTAACTCTAGGACAGGTCTGTTCATGGCCACTCTGGAGAGACCTAACACCTTGTGCATGAGACTGACTAGAAGAATAAAAATTGTCTTAGACTATCTTCTGGTGAGCCTAATATAGAAAGAGGGGCTGTTTACCTTCCCAGGCTCCCTACTACACTCCCTAGCACTGGTGCAGCATGCCTTCACAGCACCTGAGACTGTTACTTTAGCAAATACATCTCCTCAGCTGGTTTATTCATGTATGGAATGCTCCGTTTGAACCAGCAACAAGCCTGACATTGCTATAGCCAGTGAATGGAGGTGGACCTGGGCAAAAATACAAAAGGCACCAGAATCACGTGTGGACATTTCAAGAAAGGAAAAAACTGGATCAAAATTATAATACTTAAGACTCATCGGACTTTTGCAATTAAGAGATACAAGATACAATATGCAATATAACAAATGTTACTGGTATATGTTGAGTATTACAATTTTTTACTTTCTTAAAATGTGTATACATCTTTTGGTAACCTCTGTAGATGCTTTAAACTCAAGACAGGAGATAGGAGAGCCTTAGATTTCTAAAGAAAATGTGGTTAAAGCCATTGAGAAAGACAGAACAGACTCTTAGACTAAATCTGCTTTTACATATAAATGGGGATTTTGATAATTATACTCTGGGAACTAATCAGGGAAAATAATAATTTGTATCCGAACTCATAAAGTAGAACAGTCCTGTTACAAAAATACATAGGTACATATATAATTCCTCCTAAATATGAGGTTTATGTAGATTAGAAAAAGTAATGTGCTTGACAGAATTGTTGTTTATAAAATCAGTGACACTGAGTTCTGTGGGAAAAAGGATAAAAATAGAATTAAATAACTGCTTTTAACTGTAATATATAAGTCTTCTAAAAAGCATCTGCTTCCAAAACAAACCAAATTTATCTACATTAAAAACTTGCTTAGGCAAGTAAATCTTATCCCGAATCCTTTTCTTTAATTGTTCAAGAAATATTGCTTTGCTATCTATCTGCTGATCTAGTGATATGTTTTTTTCAAACTGTACAACTTTTTCAACTTTGCACACCACACACACTGGCTTGAAATTTAATACCTTGTTCAGTTGTATTTGGTCTCGTGATTTTTAGGTCACAGTACATGCTTGTTACTACTTGGCCTCTTCAAAAATTATTAGAAAATATAAGTTCATTTTATTAAGGTCTTGTCTCCTAGTCTAAGAGGGTAGAGTACAAATGTGCTTCCTTTTCTGAACTACCTAAATACATCCACGCTCATGGTCTATGGAAAGGAGGCAATACTTGTTTGCTATTATCTGTTATTCAAGTTATTTGAATAAATAAAATATGTCCATTAAGTATTTAAAATATTTATTGGGCCCCTTCTGTGCATGGAACTATGTGTTTGGGACATGACAATATATAACACACACACTCAATAGTTCATTTGTGATCACACTCTTATGAGGGTAGATGGATTACAAGCATATCAACCGGGGAAGGATAGAGTGGTCAGGGAAGACTGTGATCCCTAAGTCCAGTCTTCAGAGGGTAAAAAGTAGTGAGCCCAGAAAACTGAAGAAACATTCCGAGCAATAACAGCAGTAGGAGCAAAGTTGGAGACAGAGTTTGGCATGTTTAAAAAAGAAGTGGCAGATGGGGTGTCTTGAGTATGTTGAGTAAATGCATAAGATGGGGTCAGAGAAGTAGAAAGGACAGTATCCTCTAGGCTTTGTAAGAAAAGAATAGGTTTTCAGGGAGCATTTAAATTAGCAGTGTAACACAATCTAGTATTTTTAAAAGAATGGTTAAGCAGAATGAATTGTGTGTGTTGGGAGGCAAGACTTGAAAGCCAGTGCTCTACGTAATAAGATTCTGTGATGATGATGGATATGAAGGTGACTGAATGGTGTCAGGGAATATTATTGCAGGTAAATTGATACTTTTAAATGATATGAATACATGAACAAAAAGACAAAACTAAGGTTTATTCTGAGATTTTTCCAATAAGCTACAGGGTAAATGGTAAAGAACTTTACTGAAACTTGAATAATATGATGGAAACAAAAAGACTGGGTATCAGGAGAAAAAGAGCCTGTTTTAGATACATTGAGTAAGAAAAGTGTATATTATATATACATGTGGAGATGGAAATAAAGTATTTAGTTATTTAAGGTGGGACCTAGATATGAGCATTGGGAATTTTTGTTTATATATGGTATCAAAGTAGTAGAGCAAAGACTAAAGACTCATAGAGCAAAGAACACCCAGGAACAAAATTTGGAGAACCCCAACATTCAGATCATCCACTGACGGATGTACCAAGGGTAATTAGCAGCATTTGTTGAAGAAGACATAAAAATCATCCAGCAACCGCACAGTCACATGTTCTTATATTCAGTCATTTACATCTGTTGAAATTTATGACTTCGGCTCTGCACCTATGGCTCAACAGGCTAAGGTGCCAGCCACGTACACCTGAGCTGGCAGGTTCGAATCCAGACTAGGCCTGCCAAACAACAATGATGGCTGCAACCAAAAAATGGTCTGGCATTGTAGCAGGCACCTGTAGTCCTAGCTGTTTGGGAAGTGGAGGCAGGAGACTCACTTAAGCCCAGGAGTTGGAGGTTGCTGTGAGCTGTGATGCCACAGCACTCTATCCAGGGTGACAGCTTGAGGCTCTGTCTCAAAAAAAAAAAAGAAATTTATGACTTCAATCTTTTCCTTTTGACTGAGGGTTATTATTTCCATTTTAATGAACATTTAAATTATCTTTCAATATTCTAGCCTGAGATATTGGAAAATAATGTGATATACAGATAAGCCTATATACATGTATTATAAATCCTTGTTTATACCCCATTAAAAGAAAACAACAGCGATAGTGACCAATTTGGGGTTTGGGAAAGTAAATATCAAACAGGCCAACAAACTAGAGATCTCTATCCTGTTCAGTATGACTTTGGGCAACAAAAAGTTTTAGTTTGAATTACTGACCTTGTATTTCAGAATCAGATTAAGAGAAATTAGGCCTCACATATTCTACAACTTTGTCTTAGGGGAAATAAACTTGTGAGAAGTGATGCCTCTCCCAATCCCTGCATTCTTATAGAAAAGCCTTGAGTGAAGGGGCCAGTGGGAAGTTGTCTTGCTCTGAAGATAACTGCCCAGGTTTGGTGTAAGGAGTACTAGTGGAGGCAAGGGTCCCTGTCAGGGAGTGGCCTGGTGTAGGAAACATCATTATTTTTCACATGATAAAAATCCAACTTAACTGTTTTTACAGTAGGAAAGGTTTGTCTGAGCCAATACTGTTTAAACCTATTATACCACTACAATTATTAATAGCATTCCTTTAACTTTTACATATGTCTGGGTTTCAGTGATAAATGATATGGTTACCCAACGAAGTTTACAACTCCCCATTTAAGGATAAACCATGCCAAGCAAAAAGGTGCCCATCATAGTCAATTCCTAAAAAAGAAGTCTTCAACATTGCATCCACTGCTAAAAATATTCATTTAGGATATTAACTCTTTCTTCTCCCACAAAAGCAAAATTGGCATATAATATTTTTAGGTGTTTGCATGTTCTATGCCTTATGGATCTGATAGAGGAGATTTGAAAGGAGCCAACTGCTAACTGTATGAGCCAGCACAGAAGCCATTGAGCTATGCCTTGGAACAGATGGGGAAACTGAAGGTATCAGCTGATTTTCCCTAGGTCATTCAATTAGTTTGTGTCAGAGTTCGAATGTAAACATAATTCTGATTCCCAAACATGTGCCTCCAATCACTCTGCTCTTCAGTTATCCAGTTTACATAGATAAGTTTCCTCTGGTGGGAAGGCTGAATTTGACACTACTTTAATGCCTTGGGTATACTAAACATACAAAATGAACTCCAAGGCAAAAGTGATTTCTGACTAGGGGACTCTAATAAGCCACCTCAAGCAAGGAAATGGGAGGATAAAATGAGCATTTCAAACTAAGGAAACCTCACAGATTCATGCAAGTATAAAAACATGAGGCAGGTTGAAGAAATAGAAATGAAGTTGTTAATGGAACTTAGCCTGCATTATAAAGTAAAACGGAACCTGAAAGAATAGCATGAAGTGCTCTTGGCAACCAAACTAAGGATTTTATTTTTTTTTTATTTTACTGGACTTACATTTAAATTGTTTATAAAGATTATTTTGACAACATTCTAAAGAGGAGATTGGGAAGGTAGATTCTCAGGCAGTCATTGGGAAGCTATTGTAGAAAGCTTGGATTAGGGGTCCTCAAACTACGGCCCGCCAAGGACGTTTATCCGGCCCACCTGGTGTTTTTGCATCCACTGCCTGTCCTGTTTAGCAGGGGACTCATCCAGGGCCGCAAAATCTGTTAGCAGAAAAACCATTGGCTGCATTCCCAAACAAAATGTGTGGATTCGCTGGAAAAGTTGCAAAAGGAGTTCCAATTTAGATTTAAAGAGCTTCATCTCCATGAACAGGACATACAGCTTTTCCATAACCCATTTTCTATTGACATTGAAAATGTGGACGTCAGTCCCTTAAGTCACAGTGGGGGCCTGGGCACCGCCTCAGGCAGTGTCTCCTGCAGGCAGAAGCCAGGTGCTGCAGGGTGCAGCAGGGGCGGCCAAGTGCAGCTCCGGCTTTCGGCTTCTCCATGGGGCTGGCCTGTGGTGCCTGGATGCTCTAACAGTGTTTTCTACTGTTGTTTGGAGGACACACCCAGTGGGATTCAGAATTCCTGGAGAATTGCCTTTGTGAGAAGCTGGAAGAATTTCTTTAAATTCTGTCTCTTAGTTTTTCAAAGAAACATCAAGAAACCATGAACAACATTAGTAATGAAGAGTTTGACTGCCACTTGCTTGATGAAGGTTTTACTGCCAAGGACATTCTGGACCGAAAAATCAATGAAGTTCCCTCTTCTGATGATAAGGATACCTTCTATGTAGCAGACATCAGAGATGTTCTGAAGAAACACCAAAGATGGCTAAAAGCTCTTCCTCATGTCACTCCCTTTTATGCAGTCAAATGTAATGACAGGAGAGCCATTGTGAAGACCCTTGCTGCCATTGAGACAGGATTTGACTGTGCTAGCAAGACTGAAATACAATTGTTGCAAAGTCTGAGGGTGCCTCCAGAGAGGATTATATATGCAAATCCTTATAAACAAGTGTCTCAAATTAAGTACGCTGCCAATAATGGGGTCCAGATGATGACTTTTGACAGTGAAGTTGAGTTGATGAAAGTTCCCAGAGCACATCCAAAGGCCAAGTTGGTTTTGAGGATTGCCACTGATGATTACAAAGCAGTCTGTTGACTCAGTGTTAAGTTTGGTGCCACCCTCAAAACCAGAAGACTTCTTTTGGAACGGGCAAAAGAGCTACATATTAGTGTCAGCTTCCACGTAGTAAGTGGCTGTACTGATCCTGAGACCTTCCTGCAGGCAATTTCTGATGCCTGCTGTGTCTTTGACATGGAAGGTGAGGTTGGTTTCAGCATGTATCTTCTTGGTGTTGGTGGTGGCTTTCCTGAATCTGAGGATGTGAAGCTTAGATTTGAAGAGATCACTGGTGTAATCAACTCAGCATTGGACAAGTACTTTCCATCAGACTCTGGAGTAAGTAAGAATCATAGCTGAGCCAGGCAGATATTATGTTGCATCAGCCTTCACACTTACAGTTAATATCATTGCCAAAAAAATTGTATTAAAGGAACAGATAGG